>CM040629.1:61245937-61276734 GCA_022817965.1 Solanum lycopersicoides | reverse complement strand
AAGGTTACTAACGGAAATATTCTGAGAGTCAGTAATACCAGACTAAATGGCCATCCTAAAGTTGAAACCGGTAGGCAAGAAGGCCAATTAGGGGAGTAAACATAGTTGAGGCGTGTTAGGGTAACTAATCAAAGAAGAAAACCAGTAGTGACTAGACGAGATGATTATTAAATTATTATTATTACATAATAAATAAGTATAATATATTAAGAGGTTAGAAGGAATAAAATTTTAGCGAAAACATGTTAAAATGAATTCTTATTTATTAGAAGATGATGTTAACTACAAAATATTAATTCTTTATATATTAAAAAATCTTAATACCGATATCAAAAGAATAATTTATGAAAAATTATTGACATACGAGATAATCGAAGAAACAATTCACGGTTGGGCAGAATTAATTATACAAGATGATTTTGACATAGTTTATATGATGATCTAGAATTATTCATCGATCAATGATAGATTATTTATAATTACAACTCTGGAGGAAAAGTAAAAAAGAAATAGATCTACTTGAAAAATTACTAATTGAAAATGTAAACAAATATTTAAGAACTAGAGAGGAAGAATATTTAGAATATATAGAAAACAACGCTAATGAAATACAAAGATTAAATCTAATTAAAAAAGAATATTATAAAAAAATATTTTATTCTTTTTAATATGAAGAATAATTCAAATAAGGTAACTACTATAACAAAAACTAAGATAGAAAGAAAAGTACGAAAGACACAGAAAAAGTTAAAAAACTTATATATGGAATATGAACTAGTACAACTTACTAAAAAAGATACTAGCAAAGCAAACTTTTTGATAAATATAATTTCTAAAACAGAATATAAATATGTTTGTTACCTGAAAAAACAATATGAACAAAGAATTATATAAGCAACAACTGATAGAGAAAATAATTGAAAAAAGACAAGAGTTAAAATATAGAAAAGAAAGACTAGAAGAAAATATGTTCGCAGGAGTATGTAATAAATCAATATTAGTACAAAGAAAGGTTATATTTATGTTAGAAATACAAATAAATTGCCTAGAATATAAATTACAACATGATATAAGTGACAACATAAATCATAATGAATAAAGAAGAATTTGCAGTAGACGAAAAAACATATGAAAATCAAGATGGATTAGTAATAAAAATAATATTTTCAAATTTAGGAAGACGATATAAAAAAATAGGAAATAACTTGTATTTGATGTTAGAAAAAGAAACAGCAAAATTAGAAGATAGTTTAACAGCTATGATAAGAATAACAAAGGAAAACGAAGAAATAGATAAATCAAAAGAGATTAAAAAATAAAAATACAAGCAAAGCAGGAAGTACAACATCTAGAAGAATTAAAAAATACAAAAATAAGTGAATTAGAAAGAGAATTAGCTAAACTAAAATTATTATATGAAACTAAACAAAAAGAGAAACAAATAGAAAAAGAAAAAGAAAAAGAATTTGAATTGACCAATGAAATAAATAAAATGAAACAAATATTAAATGAAAATCTTGAAATAGACGAAATAGATGAAATGAATGAATCAGATACAATGAATGATCAAAAATCAGAAATAAGTGATATAAGTGAAACATACACAGAAATTCTAGAACAAGTAAATAAGCCGAAAAAATTAGAAATAAATACAGGAGATATAAATCAACCTAGCACATTAAGAGTTAAAACTCCGGATAATAGTCCTAGAAGTAATCCCAGACGGACAGCACCAACCTATTATACAGACAATTATGAAAGATCACATAGAACAAATATAATATGGAATAGTAGATTAAATAAAAAATGGACGCCTAGACCAATAACTGAACAATATAACTTTTTAGATCTAGATTGTGTTATAGATATAAATAAAGTAATCTTACTATGGGTAGGAAATATATCTAAACAATTAATTGATAATAAAATAACAACAAAAGAAACACCAAGATATATAGAAAGAACATTTGTTGGAACAACAAAATTATGGATAGAAAATTTACCCCTAGAAAGTTTAAAAACACTTAGGAGTGATAAGAAAATAGATGGATCACCATCAACAACAAATATAGACATACTAGATAAATATGAATTAGCAATAAGAAATGAATTTGTTGGCATGACTACAGAAATAAAAGAACAAAATAGAGAAAAATAATAAATAGACAACTTATGACAAAATTAACTATATGTAAAATGTGTTATATAGAAGAATACACATGTGCATTTAAAGAATATTATTACAAAGCAAGATATGATATAAATGAAGCAAAAGAAATAAGACAACAATATTTTACAAAACTACCAGAACCATTTAGTACAAAAATAATAAAAGATTGGAACAATGAAGGATTAACAGATACTTTAGGAGCTAGAATAAAATTTCTACATCAATGGTTTGTACAATTATGTGAAAACCAAAAATAAAAAATAAAAATGGAGAAAGTACTACTTAAAAATTTAGCATGTTGTAAAGATAAAACAGCACCACAGTTTAGTTGTACAGATAAATATTATAAAAAACCTAAACGATACAACAAGTATAGAAAAAACAAAACTAGATATAAATACAAAAAACCAAGACAAAGATATTATGTAAAAAATTATAAACTAAAAAGACCTTATAGACCAAAGAGAAAACTATCAGACTGTACTTGTTATAACTGCGGAAAGTTAGGACATTTAGCTAGAAATTGTAAGTTACCTAAAAATCCAAAAGGAAAACAAAAATAATTATAGATAATGAAGAATACATGCAGATAGATTACATAGACTATGAATTAAGTGAAAATGATAGTATATATGAAGATGGCTTGTATGTATAGACACATAAGTCTAACATACGTTCAAAAGTAAGTGAACCTAAGATGTATGTAATGAAATGATGAACCCTAGAAGGGTTAAGTATGAGTGTAAGATACACTAAGTGGCCAAGTACATTGGCATATGATGAGATGAACTATGAAATGATGAAATGAATATTCACGTAATAAGAGGTGAGTAACTATGAAAACAAAGGTCTTAATGATGAAGAATGTGGTGACAACATGATATGAGGCTAATGTAAATGATGAGAGCAATCTCAAATGAGCTTAAGTAAATGTTACCAATACGTACTCACCAATGAGAGTGTAAGATAATGAAGAGACTAGTCTCTATGAACACTCTAATGAAAGTATTGAGATTAACACACTTAATACTAATGATGAGATGAGAAATCATCTAATGAGTTATGCTGTCCTCATACTAGAAGCCAACTTCCATGACGTATGAGTTGAATGAAATGGAACTTTATACTGAGAACCAATAGGCTAGCTATGAGCGGTGATGCCTTTTTTCGGGAAGGGCGAAGGTTCACGTAACTCTCATGAGATGAGACTGTCCGGCTTGCCGGGTATGGGTCTCCATACATCTCCTAGTCTTCGAACCTATACTGCCAATATAGGGATCTGGCGGGGTTAAATTCCCATGTATGCTAGCATGTTATTGGGTCACTTTGGCCGATGATTCCACCTATTTTCGGTGTGGGGGAGACACTGGATTTCATGATGCTCACATGATCTATGTCGGTTAAAGTTAAAGTTCCCAATGAATGAATGAGGCCAGCCTCAAATGAAGCACATAATGAAATGAATGATACCAAAGGTGTTAGGATAGGATAATAAAAAGGTGAGCTAGACTCAGGTAATGACATTAGGTTATTCTTGATCATTGCATAGCAAACCCGATGAAAGTCTTAAACTACACCCTAGGTATAGTTGGTGTTCACACTGGAATATGAACGAAATGAAATGAAGTACGTATGAATGAATGAAGCAGACTCTGTGTTTGCTAATGAAGACTCCCTAGTTGAGGTCCCATATGTTAAGCCCTCATTTTGGAAAGTCTTAATGTCAAGTCCATGATTCCAAGGTCTCATGGCACATGAATGAATGATATGAAAGAAGCTATGTGTTATATGTTATGATATGTGCTATATGAAGATGTTATATGTTGTGTGCAATATGATATTTATGATGATGCATGTTACTCTCATGGCATGACTTTTCTAATCCAAATTTGGAAGGTGCACTAACTTTCCTAATCTCAATTTGGCAAGTCCACTAATTTGACTTCCCATAATCATGTTGTTAGGAAAGAGCTATCTTTTCTCATGCATGTCCTTGGTGTGTGCTTGCATATACCCATACTTAGTACAAGTGTGTACTAACCTTATACAACTATACTATTTTAGGTGCAGGCACAAGTGGGATATAGAACTACAAGATCATTGTTGCAGTTATCCGGACGTCCAGCATTCATCCGGAGTTGGTAGGTCCTCATGCTTTCGAGGATACTACTGTTTTACATTCTAGCTTAGTTTTAGAGTTGAGCTAGTTGAGCATGTTCCACTAGAGTTACTTTTCTATTTTTATACAGACTTTGTATTGGTGCCATTTTGGCAATTATACACTTAATACTTATTGATCTATTTCTTTCAGTTTCTTATCTCTTAATGTTAGATGGTTGATGGTGAACAATTATGAAATGATAAGAATGTTTAACAAGTATGTTAAGGGAATAAAAAGTTTCAAATTTTCCGCTAAAATTAACCTAGATGAAGTATGAATGACGTAAGTAGGCTTTTCTGCGACCTCTGAGAGGTCAACGACGCCGGTCTCGTCTGGGGTCTAGATTCCAGTCGTGACACTCTTCTTTTAAGAGACATCCTCTAGCCATCACCACCTACACTTTATGTAAAAAGATGAAGAAGAATGGTGTTAGCACAAGAATACACTAAGTATGGCAACTATCCAAAAACATGCATTTAAAGTGGACATTTCATTTGAAATCATGCAACAAGTATTTTTCATAAATTTCATGAACATAGGCACATATAAGCTCCATATAGTTCACATACATCATATAGACATGGTTACTACTCATAATAGCACATCAAGTCATTTATCATACTTTGAAACATATTCAATACATATCACAACATTACCTCTCTTTTATCTTACTTCTTTCCTTAAGTAACCCTCAAGTGTACTAGTACAATGTATCACTTTGAGGTCACCGTACAATGGTCTTTCATAATATATGATTCATAACACAAGCACATATATTCATAAGTCATAAACATCTCATAGACATCAACTTCACATAAGAACCATCACCTAAGACACCTCCTAAGTCAGACTAGTGCAATGTGTAGGTAGCATCCCATAATACTACTTCCACCAAGTGGACCTAAGAAGTCACCCTAGCTAAACATACAAGCCATCTTCTTACACTCTCATTGGTGAGTACGTATTGGTAACATTTACTTAAGCTCATTTGAGATTGCTCTCATCATTTACATTAGCCTCATATCATGTTGTCACCACATTCTTTATCATTAGCACCTTTGTTTTTCATAGTTACTCACCTCTTATTACGTGAATGTTCATTTCATCATTTCATAGTTCATCTCATCATATGCCAATGCACTTGGCCACTTAGTGTATCTTACACTCATATTTAACCCTTCTAGGGTTCATCATTTCATTACATACATCTTAGGTTCACTTACTTTTGAACGTATATTAGACTTATGTGTCTATACATACAAGCCATCTTCATATATACTATCATTTTCACTTAATTCATAGTCTATGTAATCTATCTGCATGTATTCTTCATTATCTATAATTACTTCTGCAATTTGTTTTCCTTTTGGATTTTTAGGTAACTTACAATTTCTAGCTAAATGTCCTAAGATTCCGCAGTTATAACAAGTACAGTCTGATAGTTTTCTCTTTGGTCTATAAGGTTTTTTTAGTTTATAATTTTTTACATAATATCTTTGTCTTGGTTTTTCGTATTTATATCTAATTTTGGTTTTTCTATACTTGTTGTATCGTTTAGGTTTTTTATAATATTTATCTGTACAACCAAACTGTGGTGCTGTTTTATCTTTACAACATGCTAAATTTTTAAGTAGTACTTTCTCCATTTTTATTTTTTCTTTTTGGTTTTCACATAATTGTACAAACCATTGATGTAGAAATTTTATTCTAGCTCCTAAAGTATCTGTTAATCCTTCATTGTTCCAATCTTTTATTATTTTTGTACTAAATGGTTCTGGTAGTTTTGTAAAATATTGTTGTCTTATTTCTTTTGCTTCATTTATATCATATCTTGCTTTGTAATAATATTCTTTAAATGCACATGTGTATTCTTCTATATAACACATTTTACATATAGTTAATTTTGTCATAAGTTGTCTATTTATTATTTTTTCTCTATTTTGTTCTTTTATTTCTGTAGTCATGCCACCAAATTCATTTCTTATTGCTAATTCATATTTATCTAGTATGTCTATATTTGTTGTTGATGGTGATCCATCTATTTTCTTATCACTCCTAAGTGTTTCTAAACTTTCTAGGGGTAAATTTTTTATCCATAATTTTGTTGTTCCAACAAATGTTCTTTCTATATATCTTGGTGTTTCTTTTGTTGTTATTTTATTATCAATTAATTGTTTAGATATATTTCCTACCCATAGTAAGATTACTTTATTTATATCTATAACACAATCTAGATCTAAAAAGTTATATTGTTCAGTTATTGGTCTAGGCGTCCATTTTTTATTTAATCTACTATTCAATATTATATTTGTTCTATCTGATCTTTCATAATTGTCTGTATAATAGGTTGGTGTTGTCCGTCTGGGATTACTTCTATGACTATTATCCGGAATTTTAACTCTTGATGTGCTAGATTGATTTATATCTCCTGTATTTATTTCTAATTTTTTCGGCTTATTTACTTGTTCTAGAATTTCTGTGTATGTTTCACTTATATCACTTATTTCTGATTTTTGATCATTCATTGTATCTGATTCATTCATTTCATCTATTTCGTCTATTTCAAGATTTTCATTTAATATTTGTTTCATTTTATTTATTTCATTGGTCAATTCAAATTCTTTTTCTTTTTCTTTTTCTATTTGTTTCTCTTTTTGTTTAGTTTCATATAATAATTTTAGTTTAGCTAATTCTCTTTCTAATTCACTTATTTTTGTATTTTTTAATTCTTCTAGATGTTGTACTTCCTGCTTTGCTTGTATTTTTATTTTTTAATCTCTTTTGATTTATCTATTTCTTCGTTTTTCTTTGTTATTCTTATCATAGCTGTTAAACTATCTTCTAATTTTGCTGTTTCTTTTTCTAACATCAAATACAAGTTATTTCCTATTTTTTTATATCGTCTTCCTAAATTTGAAAATATTATTTTTATTACTAATCCATCTTGATTTTCATATGTTTTTTCGTCTACTGCAAATTCTTCTTTATTCATTATGATTTATGTTGTAACTTATATCATGTTGTAATTTATATTCTAGGCAATTTATTTGTATTTCTAACATAAATATAACCTTTCTTTGTACTAATATTGATTTATTACATACTCCTGCGAACATATTTTCTTCTAGTCTTTCTTTTCTATATTTTAACTCTTGTCTTTTTTCAATTATTTTCTCTATCAGTTGTTGCTTATATAATTCTTTGTTCATATTGTTTTTTCAGGTAACAAACATATTTATATTCTGTTTTAGAAATTATATTTATCAAAAAGTTTGCTTTGCTAGTATCTTTTTTAGTAAGTTGTACTAGTTCATATTCCATATATAAGTTTTTTAACTTTTTCTGTGTCTTTCGTACTTTTCTTTCTATCTTAGTTTTTGTTATAGTAGTTACCTTATTTGAATTATTCTTCATATTAAAAAGAATAAAATATTTTTTTATAATATTCTTTTTTAATTAGATTTAATCTTTGTATTTCATTAGCGTTGTTTTCTATATATTCTAAATATTCTTCCTCTCTAGTTCTTAAATATTTGTTTACATTTTCAATTAGTAATTTTTCAAGTAGATCTATTTCTTTTTTACTTTTCCTCCAGAGTTGTAATTATAAATAATCTATCATTGATCGATGAATAATTCTAGATCATCATATAAACTATGTCAAAATCATCTGGTATAATTAATTCTGCCCAACCGTGAATTGTTTCTTCGATTATCTCGTATGTCAATAATTTTTCATAAATTATTCTTTATATATCGGTATTAAGATTTTTTAATATATAAAGAATTAATATTTTGTAGTTAACATCATCTTCTAATAAATAAGAATTCATTTTAACATGTTTTCGCTAAAATTTTATTCCTTCTAACCTCTTAATATATTATACTTATTTATTATGTAATAATAATAATTTAATAATCATCTCGTCTAGTCACTACTACGGTTTTCTTCTTTGATTAGTTACCCTAACAGCGCCTCAACTATGTTTACTCCCCTAATTGGCCTTCTTGCCTACCGGTTTCAACTTTAGGATGGCATAGTCTGGGTATACTGACTCTCAGAATATTTCCGTAGCAAACCTTCTAAAGATGGTTATTATAACATTATTAAAACATAATAAACAATTATAATCAACAAGAGATTATTAGGAATAAATCAGTTTAGCTACTCATGAATAAAAATGAGTATACCTGTTTCTGTATATTTGTAAATTCTGCTTGGTTTTCCATAGATTTTTGTTAACTTCTTATATACCTGATAGCTCTGATACCAATTTGGGGTTTTGGAGAGAATATTTAAAGAGAAAAGAGTTGCTTGTAAAGGATGATTTTATTATGAGGGAAAACCCTCTATTTATACAAGAAAAACTTACTGTTCTGGCCAAGTGGCCGACACTACTTTATTACTTTACCGACACTACTTTATTCATACTTTACACATGGCCTTTTTTTATTTTGGCCTACACTAGAAAAAAAATAACTTTTACATAATGACTCTTACTATTTATACATGACCCTTACTATTCACAGATGACCTTTCATGAACGACCTTTACTGTTCATGAATGACTCTTATTACACTAGAAAACAAACAACTTTTACATAATGACTCTTACTATTTATACATTTTCTTTCTTTCTATATTCTTCTTTTTCTGCTTTTCTTGTAGCTTTATTCATTCGATTTGGACATCTGGTATGATAATATTTTCTCCTTGACATTTTGAACATATATGGTCAGGATATTTTTGTTCAATTATTTTGCAATATCTGGTTAATAAGTTTTTCGAAATAAACTCTTTCCTTAATGCTCTTGTTGTTGGTTTTTGCTCCGGCTTGAGTAAACTAAGTATCCATTGGCGTATCTCTTTCATATCTTGTTCTCTAACTTCTCTGGAATTTGAGTATATAATAACTTGTTCTCGTACATAATAGCTCCATACTGAATTTCCATTTAAATAATTATTGGTTAATTCATTTAGAATAGTTGCTATTCCAATAACTCTCTTGTTGGCGTAGAATTCTGGTATCTCAATTTTTTGTATTGCTTGCTGTGTCCCAATATCTTCCGGAATTATCATATCTCTAGTCAAACCAATTTTTATAACTTGTATAATTGGCTTTATTTCATCAAATAATATCTCTGCTGGTGCTGAATAAAACTTTATATAAAATAATGTTCCTTTAGTAATTCTTTTATAGTTCATAAAGGCTTTGTATAGCTCCGGTATAGTTGATATTTCATCTCCTGTTTGGGTATAAACTGTGTTAAGTAATCCATAACTATAACAAGTTTTTACTAGATTTGCATTGGTGCCTGGTTGCGCTATTAATTTATTATATCCTTGTAGTTTTTGGGTTATAAAATCAGTATGAGGGTCTTTAGTAGTTGTAGATCTTGGTGTTGAGTTTAAATAATTTTGGATTTTATATAGGTTTTCAATATATGAGCGGGTTATGTGGTTGGAGGCTTTTTTATCTTGGTTTAAACTTTCTGAGTAAGTAGTTGTCTGTGGTGGTATAAATAATTGGTCTTTTTGGTTTTTCGGAATAAATGGTTTATCAAAGATTTTGTTCATATTTGAATTCATATATCTTATTCCACTGACTCCTTTTGTTGTAGATGTGCTGGCTGTAGCTGCATTTAAACAAACATTATCATGGATTTTATGGAGTTTCCCAATGTCTCCTTGTAGCTCTGGAATTTTTTTGTCTTCCGATCGACATAGTTCTGGAATTTTTTTGTCTTCCGATCGACATAGCTCTGCATGCTGCTGACTTATATTTTTCATTTTTTGTAACTCTTTATCCATATTATCCACTTTTGTAGAAAGTGTAGTAATAGCTTTGAGTATTTCTTCCATTGTATCTTTTTCTGGCTCAGTTTGGGTTCTTTTGTCTTGATAGGTAGTCTGCAATAACATTTTCATCAGTTTTTATTATCTCAATTGTAAATGTAAAATTTCCTATATTTAATACAAGCCTTCTTATTTCCTTTGTTGTTACTGAGTCTGGTATTTTTCGCATTATCCACCATTTTACTTGCGTATTATCTGTTCTTACAATAAATTTGTTGTAAACAATATATGGCTCAAAAGCTAATAAACATTTAAATAATTCAAATAATTCTTTTCTATTTATTTCCCATTTTAATTGTGCTTCTGTGTATGATCCTGAGTAATATCTGCAACGGTGTTCTATTTTTTCTTTTTCATATTTATATTTTAAGACTCCTCCATAACTGTGATTGCTCGAATCTGTTTCAACAATATAAGTAAATAATTTATTTTCATCAGGAAAATATAGTTTTGGTAGTTTTTTACATAAGGTTTTAATATGTTTTATATGTTCTTTATCTTTATTGTCAAAATAATATTCAACATCTTTCTTAAGTTTTTTGTGTAATGGTTTTAAATGTTCTGCTAATCTTGGTATATATTCCCTTACTTGGTTTACTAATCCTAAGAAGGATTGTAATTTCTTTTTTGTATCTATATTTTCATCAAGGGTAATTATTTTCTGTACTATGTGAGTTTGCATTTTTATTCCATTTTTATCTATTTGTATTCCTAGAAACTCTATCTGAGATTTCATAATTTCTGCTTTCTTTTTACTTAGGCTTATACCAGAATGTTTAATTATGTGTATAAATTTTTCTAATAACCTGATATGTTCATCTTGTGTTTTTGAGTATAATAATATATCATCTATATATACAATACAATTTTCTAATTGATTAAAATATTTATCCATAAAATGTTGGTATCTTCCTGGTGCATTTTTATATCCAAATGGTAGAACATTCCATTCATAAAATCCTTGTGGTACAGTAAATGTTGTTAGCTGTTTAGATTCTTCTTCTAATTTTAAGTGATAAAATCCTGATTTACAATCAAATTTACTGAAATAGTTATATCCTTGTACTTCAATTGTATCTTTTTCTGGCTCAGTTTGGGTTCTTTTGTCTTGATAGGTAGTCTGCAATAACATTTTCATCAGTTTTTATTATCTCAATTGTAAATGTAAAATTTCATATATTTAATACAAGCCTTCTTATTTCCTTTGTTGTTACTGAGTCTGGTATTTTTCGCATTATCCACCATTTTACTTGCGTATTATCTGTTCTTACAATAAATTTGTTGTAAACAATATATGGCTCAAAAGCTAATAAACATTTATATAATTCAAATAATTCTTTTCTATTTATTTCCCATTTTAATTGTGCTTCTGTATATGATCCTGAGTAATATCTGCAATGGTGTTCTATTTTTTCTTTTTCATATTTATATTTTAAGACTCCTCCATAACTGTGATTGCTCGAATCTGTTTCAACAATATAAGTAAATAATTTGTTTTCATCAGGAAAATATAGTTTTGGTAGTTTTTTACATAAGGTTTTAATATGTTTTATATGTTCTTTATCTTTATTGTCAAAATAATATTCAACATCTTTCTTAAGTTTTTTGTGTAATGGTTTTAAATGTTCTGCTAATCCTGGTATATATTCCCTTGCTTGGTTTACTAATCCTAAGAAGGATTGTAATTTCTTTTTTGTATCTATATTTTCATTAAGGGTAATTATTTTCTGTACTATGTGAGTTTGCATTTTTATTCCATTTTTATCTATTTGTATTCCTAGAAACTCTATCTGAGATTTCATAATTTCTGCTTTCTTTTTACTTAGGCTTATACAAGAATGTTTAATTATGTGTATAAATTTTTCTAATAACCTGATATGTTCATCTTGTGTTTTTGAGTATAATAATATATCATCTATATATACAATACAATTTTCTAATTGATTAAAATATTTATCCATAAAATGTTGGTATCTTCCTGGTGCATTTTTATATCCAAATGGTAGAACATTCCATTCATAAAATCCTTGTGGTACAGTAAATGTTGTTAGCTGTTTAGATTCTTCTTCTAATTTTAAGTGATAAAATCCTGATTTACAATCAAATTTACTGAAATAGTTATATCCTTGTATCTGTCTTATTTTTAGTATTTTATTTGGTATTGGGTAATTATATGTTTTAGTTTTAGCATTTAAGTTGCGATAATCTATAACCATTCTACTTTTACCTCGTTTTTGTTCACTATGTTTATTAACTATAAATGCTGGACTTGTATGTTTACTATTACTTTCCTGTATATAATTATTCTTCAATAATTCATTTATATGCATTTGAAATTCTTTTAAATCATCAAAATTATATTTTAATGGTTTTTGTGTTATTATACTATTTTCATCTATTAATTCAATCTTTACTTTTATCTTATGCTTTTCCCATCCTTGTAATGGATTTTCACTATATAATAATTCTAATTGTTCGTTAATTATTTTAACCTTATCTATTGTAAATATGATAATTTCTAATTGTGTTATTTGGTTTTTACTTATATTTTCCATTTCCTGGTTTATTTTTTCACTTCCTTTTATCCATTCTATGGGTTTTCTTTGTTTATTATTTACTCTTTTTGCTCTTATTTTATTTCCACATGGTGTAGTAAACCACCAATGTGTTTTTGTTATAATATGTGGGTAGAATCTTTCTAAAAATGGCATTCCTAATAACATATCTTTTGTTGTAAATTCAAAATTGTACATTTCTTCTATTGTTAATATTTTATCCCATATTTGTATTTTTATATTTTTTGCTTTATATGTAATCATACTGCCTTCATTATTAAATCCTGTCACTACCATAGGTGTTTTTAATTTTTCCCATTTATCCTCTGGTAAACAATTATATTTACATATATTTGCTTCTGCTCCTGTATCTATCATAGGGGTATAATATCTGTTGTGGTATCCTTCTACAATAATTTTTGCAAGTATATATATTTTCATTATTCATTTTGTTCTTTTAATAATTATTTTCTTATTTTGGTAAGTTATTATTAATTGTTCATTTTCTATACTATATGGTTTAACCTTTTCTAACCATTTTATTCCTAGAGTAATATTATTGCTTCCTTGGTAGATTTTAAATGATATTACTATTGGTATTCCTCCTATAATTATTTCTTTTTCTGTTACTTCTTCGCTTGTGTTTATTATCTCACTAGGTAATCCAGGGCATAAGTGTCCTGTTTTCATAATTTCTGTTTCTAATACTAATTCTCTTGTTATATAATTCTCTTCTTGTCCTGTATTTATTAAAATTTTATATTTTCTTTGATCTATTATTCCTGTTATAAAATAGTGGTATAGTGTTGTTTCTTCTGTATTTAATAAATTTTTCGAGATTTCATAGTTCCTTTTAGATGTGCTTGCTCTTGATGAGGTAGTTCTAGTTAATGTATTTGGTACACTTGAAGTACTCAATCTTTCTTTTACAATTTCTAAATCTTCTTCTATGTCAATTTCTTTGTAGCTATAATCATTATTATCTATTATAGTAATTATTCTTTCAAAAGGATTTTCTATTTTTATTTTATCAATTTTATTCCTTGCTGTTACTTTATGTTTTGTTGTTAGTATATATAGGTTTTTACATCTTGCTGTAAATATTTTACTGCCTGGTGCTAGTTCTATTCCAGACATTTTCCAATATAGAACTAATGATTTATCTATGTTTCTATCTGTTAATGCTACTGAGTAATTGGCACTTATTATAAATTTAAATTTTTGGTATATTAAGTTTCCTCTTACTGCACTAATTACACTTTTTTCTATAGGATATATAATTCTATCATCTGCTAAATATATTTCAATAGGTGTATCTATTCCTTCTCTAAAACAAGCTTTTATCAATATTTCTGTTCCTCCTAAGTGTACGTACTTTATGGGTGTTTTTGCTTTTATATCTTGTATTTCTTTATTTATTATTCTCTTATTTAATATAGGTATTTGTGCTTTTCCTTTTGTATATTTACAATCTATGATGTGTTCTTTTTGGCTAACTACATAGTATTCATCTTTTTGTCTTTTGAACCAATTTCTTATTGTAGGTATTTCAAGTACTTTTTCAACACTTAAATCTAATTCTTTTCCTTTTATTTGTTCAAAAATTGTATTATCAAATATAATTTTTTGTTCTGCTAATTCTTCATTTTGATATTCTTCTTTAGATATTATTTTTATGTCATCTTCAGACATTAGATTTCTTCATTCATTTCATCATTATCTAGTTCAATACCTATTTCTTCATTTTCTAATTCAGTTTCTATATCCGATACTTCATATATACTATCATTTTCACTTAATTCACAGTCTATGTAATCTATCTGCATGTATTCTTCATTATCTATAATTACTTCTGCAATTTGTTTTCCTTTTGGATTTTTAGGTAACTTACAATTTCTAGCTAAATGTCCTAACTTTCCACAGTTATAACAAGTACAGTCTTATAGTTTTCTCTTTGGTCTATAAGGTCTTTTTAGTTTATAATTTTTTACATAATATCTTTGTCTTGGTTTTTTGTATTTATATCTAGTTTTGGTTTTTCTATACTTGTTGTATCGTTTAGGTTTTTTATAATATTTATCTGTACAACCAAACTGTGGTGCTGTTTTATCTTTACAACATGCTAAATTTTTAAGTAGTACTTTCTCCATTTTTATTTTTTCTTTTTGGTTTTCACATAATTGTACAAACCATTGATGTAGAAATTTTATTCTAGCTCCTAAAGTATCTGTTAATCCTTCATTGTTCCAATCTTTTATTATTTTTGTACTAAATGGTTCTGGTAGTTTTGTAAAATATTGTTGTCTTATTTCTTTTGCTTCATTTATATCATATCTTGCTTTGTAATAATATTCTTTAAATGCACATGTGTATTCTTCTATATAACACATTTTACATATAGTTAATTTTGTCATAAGTTGTCTATTTATTATTTTTTCTCTATTTTGTTCTTTTATTTCTGTAGTCATGCCACCAAATTCATTTCTTATTGCTAATTCATATTTATCTAGTATGTCTATATTTGTTGTTGATGGTGATCCATCTATTTTCTTATCACTCCTAAGTGTTTCTAAACTTTCTAGGGGTAAATTTTCTATCCATAATTTTGTTGTTCCAACAAATGTTCTTTCTATATATCTTGGTGTTTCTTTTGTTGTTATTTTATTATCAATTAATTGTTTAGATATATTTCCTACCCATAGTAAGATTACTTTATTTATATCTATAACACAATCTAGATCTAAAAAGTTATATTGTTCAGTTATTGGTCTAGGCGTCCATTTTTTATTTAATCTACTATTCCATATTATATTTGTTCTATCTGATCTTTCATAATTGTCTGTATAATAGGTTGGTGCTGTCCGTCTGGGATTACTTCTAGGACTATTATCCGGAGTTTTAACTCTTGATGTGCTAGGTTGATTTATATCTCCTGTATTTATTTCTAATTTTTTCGGCTTATTTACTTGTTCTAGAATTTCTGTGTATGTTTCACTTATATCACTTATTTCTGATTTTTGATCATTCATTGTATCTGATTCATTCATTTCATCTATTTCGTCTATTTCAAGATTTTCATTTAATATTTGTTTCATTTTATTTATTTTATTGGTCAATTCAAATTTTTTTTCTTTTTCTTTTTCTATTTGTTTCTCTTTTTGTTTAGTTTCATATAATAATTTTAGTTTAGCTAATTCTCTTTCTAATTCACTTATTTTTGTATTTTTTAATTCTTCTAGATGTTGTACTTCCTGCTTTGCTTGTATTTTTATTTTTTCAATCTCTTTTGATTTATCTATTTCTTCGTTTTCCTTTGTTATTCTTATCATAGCTGTTAAACTATCTTCTAATTTTGCTGTTTCTTTTTCTAACATCAAATACAAGTTATTTCCTATTTTTTTATATCGTCTTCCTAAATTTGAAAATATTATTTTTATTACTAATCCATCTTGATTTTCATATGTTTTTTCGTCTACTGCAAATTCTTCTTTATTCATTATGATTTATGTTGTAACTTATATCATGTTGTAATTTATATTCTAGGCAATTTATTTGTATTTCTAACATAAATATAACATTTCTTTGTACTAATATTGATTTATTACATACTCCTGCGAACATATTTTCTTCTAGTCTTTCTTTACTATATTTTAACTCTTGTCTTTTTTCAGTTATTTTCTCTATCAGTTGTTGCTTATATAATTCTTTGTTCATATTGTTTTTTCAGGTAACAAACATATTTATATTCTGTTTTAGAAATTATATTTATCAAAAAGTTTGCTTTGCTAGTATCTTTTTTAGTAAGTTGTATAGTTCATATTTCATATATAAATTTTTTAACTTTTTCTGTGTCTTTCGTACTTTTCTTTCTATCTTAGTTTTTGTTATAGTAGTTACCTTATTTGAATTATTCTTCATATTAAAAAGAATAAAATATTTTTTCATAATATTCTTTTTTAATTAGATTTAATCTTTGTATTTCATTAGCGTTGTTTTCTATATATTCTAAATATTCTTCCTCTCTAGTTCTTAAATATTTGTTTACATTTTCAATTAGTAATTTTTCAAGTAGATCTATTTCTTCTTTAGTTTTCCTCCAGAGTTGTAATGATAAATAATCTATCATTGATCTATGAATAATTCTAGATCATCATATAAATCTATGTCAAAATCATCTGGTATAATTAATTCTGCCCAACCGTGAATTGTTTCTTCGATTATCTCGTATGTCAATAATTTTTCATAAATTATTCTTTTTATATCGGTATTAAGATTTTTTAATATATAAAGAATTAATATTTTGTAGTTAACATCATCTTCTAATAAATAAGAATTCATTTTAACATGTTTTCGCTAAAATTTTATTCCTTCTAACCTCTTAATATATTATACTTATTTATTATGTAATAATAATAATTTAATAATCATCTCGTCTAGTCACTACTACGGTTTTCTTCTTTGATTAGTTACCCTAACAGCGCCTCAACTATGTTTACTCCCCTAATTGGCCTTCTTGCCTACCGGTTTCAACTTTAGGATGGCATAGTCTGGGTATACTGACTCTCAGAATATTTCCGTAGCAAACCTTCTAAAGATGGTTATTATAACATTATTAAAACATAATAAACAATTATAATTAACAAGAGATTATTAGGAATAAATCAGTTTAGCTACTCATGAATAAAAATGAGTATACCTGTTTCTGTATATTTGTAAATTCTGCTTGGTTTTCCATAGATTTTTGTTAACTTCTTATATACCTGATAGCTCTGATACCAATTTGGGGTTTTGGAGAGAATATTTAAAGAGAAAAGAGTTGCTTGTAAAGGATGATTTTATTATGAGGGAAAACCCTCTATTTATACAAGAAAAACTTACTGTTCTGGCCAAGTGGCCGACACTACTTTATTACTTTACCGACACTACTTTATTCATACTTTACACATGGCCTTTTTTTATTTTGGCCTACACTAGAAAACAAACAACTTTTACATAATGACTCTTACTATTTATACATGACCCTTACTATTCACAGATGACCTTTCATGAACGACCTTTACTGTTCATGAATGACTCTTATTACACTAGAAAACAAACAACTTTTACATAATGACTCTTACTATTTATACATTTTCTTTCTTTCTATATTCTTCTTTTTCTGCTTTCTTGTAGCTTTATTCATTCGATTTAGACATCTGGTATGATATTATTTTCTCCTTGACATTTTGAACATATATGGTCAGGATATTTTTGTCCAATTATTTTGCAATATCTGGTTAATAAGTTTTCCGAAATAAACTCTTTCCTTAATGCTCTTGTTGTTGGTTTTTGCTCCGGCTTGAGTAAACTAAGTATCCATTGGCGTATCTCTTCCATATCTTGTTCTCTAACTTCTCTGGAATTTGAGTATATCATAACTTGTTCTCGTACATAATAGCTCCATACTGAATTTCCATTTAAATAATTATTGGTTAATTCATTTAGAATAGTTGCTATTCCAATAACTCTCTTGTTGGCGTAGAATTCTGGTATCTCAATTTTTTGTATTTCTTGCTGTGTCCCAATATCTTCCGGAATTATCATATCTCTAGTCAAACCAATTTTTATAACTTGTATAATTGGCTTTATTTCATCAAATAATATCTCTGCTGGTGCTGAATAAAACTTTATATAAAATAATGTTCCTTTAGTAATTCTTTTATAGTTCATAAAGGCTTTGTATAGCTCCGGTATAGTTGATATTTCATCTCCTGTTTGGGTATAAACTGTGTTAAGTAATCCATAACTATAACAAGTTTTTACTAGATTTGCATTGGTGCCTGGTTGCGCTATTAATTTATTATATCCTTGTAGTTTTTGGGTTATAAAATCAGTATGAGGGTCTTTAGTAGTTGTAGATCTTGGTGTTGAGTTTAAATAATTTTGGATTTTATATAGGTTTTCAATATATGAGCGGGTTATGTGGTTGTAGGCTTTTTTATCTTGGTTTAAACTTTCTGAGTAAGTAGTTGTCTGTGGTGGTATAAATAATTGGTCTTTTTGGTTTTTCGGAATAAATGGTTTATCAAAGATTTTGTTCATATTTGAATTCATATATCTTATTCCACTGACTCCTTTTGTTGTAGATGTGCTGGCTGTAGCTGCATTTAAACAAACATTATCATGGGTTTTATGGAGTTTCCCAACGTCTCCTTGTAGCTCTGGAATTTTTTTGTCTTCCGATCGACATAGTTCTGGAATTTTTTTGTCTTCCGATCGACATAGCTCTGCATGCTGCTGACTTATATTTTTCATTTTTTGTAACTCTTTATCCATACTATCCACTTTTGTAGAAAGTGTAGTAATAGCTTTGAGTATTTCTTCCATTGTATCTTTTTCTGGCTCAGTTTGGGTTCTTTTGTCTTGATAGGTAGTCTGCAATAACATTTTCATCAGTTTTTATTATCTCAATTGTAAATGTAAAATTTCGTATATTTAATACAAGCCTTCTTATTTCCTTTGTTGTTACTGAGTCTGGTATTTTTCGCATTATCCACCATTTTACTTGCGTATTATCTGTTCTTACAATAAATTTGTTGTAAACAATATATGGCTCAAAAGCTAATAAACATTTATATAATTCAAATAATTCTTTTCTATTTATTTCCCATTTTAATTGTGCTTCTGTATATGATCCTGAGTAATATCTGCAATGGTGTTCTATTTTTTCTTTTTCATATTTATATTTTAAGACTCCTCCATAACTGTGATTGCTCGAATCTGTTTCAACAATATAAGTAAATAATTTGTTTTCATCAGGAAAATATAGTTTTGGTAGTTTTTTACATAAGGTTTTAATATGTTTTATATGTTCTTTATCTTTATTGTCAAAATAATATTCAACATCTTTCTTAAGTTTTTTGTGTAATGGTTTTAAATGTTCTGCTAATCTTGGTATATATTCCCTTACTTGGTTTACTAATCCTAAGAAGGATTGTAATTTCTTTTTTGTATCTATATTTTCATCAAGGGTAATTATTTTCTGTACTATGTGAGTTTGCATTTTTATTCCATTTTTATCTATTTGTATTCCTAGAAACTCTATCTGAGATTTCATAATTTCTGCTTTCTTTTTACTTAGGCTTATACCAGAATGTTTAATTATGTGTATAAATTTTTCTAATAACCTGATATGTTCATCTTGTGTTTTTGAGTATAATAATATATCATCTATATATACAATACAATTTTCTAATTGATTAAAATATTTATCCATAAAATGTTGGTATCTTCCTGGTGCATTTTTATATCCAAATGGTAGAACATTCCATTCATAAAATCCTTGTGGTACAGTAAATGTTGTTAGCTGTTTAGATTCTTCTTCTAATTTTAAGTGATAAAATCCTGATTTACAATCAAATTTACTGAAATAGTTATATCCTTGTATCTGTCTTATTCTTAATATTTTATTTGGTATTGGGTAATTATATGTTTTAGTTTTAGCATTTAAGTTGCGATAATCTATAACCATTCTATTTTTACCTCGTTTTTGTTCACTATGTTTATTAACTATAAATGCTGGACTTGTATGTTTACTATTACTTTCCTGTATATAATTATTCTTCAATAATTCATTTATATGCATTTGAAATTCTTTTAAATCATCAAAATTATATTTTAATGGTTTTTGTGTTATTATACTATTTTCATCTATTAATTCAATCTTTACTTTTATCTTATGCTTTTTCCATCCTTGTAATGGATTTTCACTATATAATAATTCTAATTGTTCGTTAATCATTTTAACCTTATCTATTGTAAATATGATAATTTCTAATTGTGTTATTTGGTTTTTACTTATATTTTCATTTCCTGGTTTATTTTTTCACTTCCTTTTATCCATTCTATGGGTTTTCTTTGTTTATTATTTACTCTTTTTGCTCTTATTTTATTTCCGCATGGTGTAGTAAACCACCAATGTGTTTTTGTTATAATATGTGGGTAAAATCTTTCTAAAAATGGCATTCCTAATAACATATCTTTTGTTGTAAATTCAAAATTGTACATTTCTTCTATTGTTAATATTTTATCCCATATTTATATTTTTATATTTTTTGCTTTATATGTAATCATACTGCCTTCATTATTAAATCTTGTCACTACCATAGGTGTTTTTAATTTTTCCCATTTATCCTGTGGTAAACAATTATATTTACATATATTTGCTTCTGCTCCTGTATCTATCATAGGGGTATAATATCTGTTGTGGTATCCTTCTACAATAATTTTTGCAAGTATATATATTTTCATTATTCATTTTGTTCTTTTAATAATTATTTTCTTATTTTGGTAAGTTATTATTAATTGTTCATTTTCTATACTATATGGTTTAACCTTTTCTAACCATTTTATTCCTAGAGTAATATTATTGCTTCCTTGGTAGATTTTAAATGATATTACTATTGGTATTCCTCCTATAATTATTTCTTTTTCTGTTACTTCTTCGCTTGTGTTTATTATCTCACTAGGTAATCCAGGGCATAAGTGTCCTGTTTTCATAATTTCTGTTTCTAATACTAATTCTCTTGTTATATAATTCTCTTCTTGTCCTGTATTTATTAAAATTTTATATTTTCTTTGATCTATTATTCCTGTTATAAAATAGTGGTATAGTGTTGTTTCTTCTGTATTTAATAAATTTTTCGAGATTTCATAGTTCCTTTTAGATGTGCTTGCTCTTGATGAGGTAGTTCTAGTTAATGTATTTGGTACACTTGAAGTACTCAATCTTTCTTTTACAATTTCTAAATCTTCTTCTATGTCAATTTCTTTGTAGCTATAATCATTATTATCTATTATAGTAATTATTCTTTCAAAAGGATTTTCTATTTTTATTTTATCAATTTTATTCCTTGCTGTTACTTTATGTTTTGTTGTTAGTATATATAGGTTTTTACATCTTACTGTAAATATTTTACTGCCTGGTGCTAGTTCTATTCCAGACATTTTCCAATATAGAACTAATGATTTATCTATGTTTCTATCTGTTAATGCTACTGAGTTGTCACGACCCAAATCGGGCCGCGCAGTGGCACCCACACTTATCCTACTATGTGAGCGAACCAACCAATCTAAACCCCAACATTTCAAGACATAATGAACAAAATACAATGCGGAAGACTTAAAACTCATTAACGAAATCAAATTAATAACTTCTAAATTTATAACTCATTATCCCCAAAATCTGGAAGTCATCACCACAAGAACATCTATGATCAAATTACTAAACTAAGAGTATTCTAAGAAGCTAAAATAAATAAAAAGCTAGTCCATGCCGGAACTTCAAGGCATCAAGACATGAGGAAGAAGATCCAGTCCAAGCTAGAGCATTAGCTCACCCTGAAATCCGATGTAATGTAGACTGGCTAGAGTTGCGGTTGAGTTGAAGACGATGGTACATTTGCTGCACTCCACAAATAGCAAAGAAAGAAACATACAAGTAGGGGTCAGTACAAACACGAGTACTGAGTAGGTATCATCGGCCAACTCAAAATAGAAAACAGTATATATCAGATAATATCATAAAATCAACTAATATCCTTAACATGCGGCATTTACAATTACCATAACTCTTGGTCACAACACCAAGCACATCAATGAGGACTCACGCCTCCCCATCATACTCATTTGGGAATTAGGTTCATTAAATTGAGTACATTAACATCTTTGAAGATTCATTATCTTTATTCCTCTCGTGTCGGTACGTGACACTCTGCTCCATAAACTATCCTGGTGTCGGAACGTGACACTCCGATCCTCATATACTATCCTGGTACCGGAACGTGGCACCCGATCCATATACTATCCTGTGTCGGAACGTGACACTCCGATCCATATACTATCCTGGTGTCGGAACGTGACACTCCGATCCTCATATACTATCCTGGTACCGGAACGTGGCACCCGATCCTCTATTACTATCCTGGTGTCGGAACGTGACACCCGATCCCCTAATCTCACTACTTTCGTTCATCAAGCCTTCTTTTATACCAAGGCATCATCATTAACAAAGTAGATTAGGGTTTTTCAAGATTTAGGATTCAATAGCCTCATCATGCTTAGTTTATCATAATTATATAATCACATTCATGCAAGCATACAATTAAGCATATAGAAGGGTTTACAATACGACCAATACATATCATTCGCTATTAAGAGTTTACTACGAATAGCATAAACCATAACCTACCTCCACCGAAGAATTCGTGATCAAGCAAGCAATTTCCCCAAGGCTGCGTTTTTCCTCTCTCTCGATCGATCGTTTCTCCCTCTCTTGTTCTTTCTATTTTTCTTGTTCAAACCCTCTTTCTTTTACCCTAATTAACATATAATTAAATATAAAAGATGATAGAATAACCCACTAATTAATTCAAGGTTATCTCTTTTAACCCCCAAGTAATTGAGTTATTAATATTAAACCACTCACTTTATAATTATAAGCAGGAATAGTCCAAAACGCCCCTTAAAATATTTACAGAAATCCGACCCAGCCTGGGATTACGCAATCTGTGACGGCCCGTCGTGCCTGCGACGGTCCGTCCTGCTGCTTCCGTCGCAGAGTTCAGAGACTAACTTTTTACTAAGGGTCTGTGACGGTCCGTCGTGCCTACGACGGTCCGTCCTGCACTTCCGTCACGAAGTTCAGAGACTTGCTCCCAGTACCCAATTTTCAAGAGTTGAAGTGTTTTGGAACGGAGGCTCATGACGGTCCGTCGTGTCTGTGACGGTCCGTCCTGCAGGTCCGTCACAGAGTTCAGAGAGTCGATTTCAGTATTCTAAGTGTTTTGGAACAAGACCCCCTCGACGGTCCGTCGTGCCCATGACGGTCCGTCGTGGGATCCGTTGTCTCAGCCAGTTTTTCCAGAAATAAAATCTGTTGCTCAAAACGACTAAACAGGTCGTTACAATAGATACCAATTTACCCATCGTTCGTCCTCGAACGATCACAAGAATAAAAACAAGGGCGAAGAGGAGTACCTGAATCTGTAAACAGATGTGGGTATCTTTCTCGCATATCAGCCTCCTTCTCCCAAGTGGCCTCTTCAACTGGTCGATTCTTCCATTGAACTTTGATGGATGCGATTTCCCTTGATCTCAACTTGCGGACTTCCCTATCTAGAATAGCAACAGGTTCCTCCTCATAAGACAAGTTTTCATCAAGAAGAACTGAATCCCAACGAATGATGTAGTTTCCATCCCCATGGTATCTTTTCAACATAGACACATGAAATACCGGATGCACTCCTGACAGCCCTGGAGGCAAGGCTAATTCATAAGCCACCTCCCCTACTCGCTTAAGTACTTCAAATGGTCCAATATACCTTGGGCTTAGCTTACCTCTTTTACCAAACCGCATCACCCCTTTCATGGGTGAGACCTTCAGCAAGACTTGTTCACCCTCCATGAACTCCAAGTCTCTAACCTTTCGATCTGCATATTCTTTTTGCCTACTTTGAGCCGCTAAAAGCTTTTCTTGGATAGATTTCACCTTCTCTAATGAATCCCTCAAAAGATCAGTACCCCAAGGTCTAACCTCAAATGCATCAAACCAACCAATGGGAGACCTACATCTCCTCCCATACAATGCCTCAAATGGAGCCATGTCAATACTGGAGTGATAGCTATTATTGTATGAAAATTCCGCTAAGGGTAAGAAGTTATCCCAATGACCACCAAATTCTATCACACATGCACGAAGCATATCCTCCAATACCTGAATCGTTCGCTCCGACTGACCATCGGTCTGAGGGTGAAATGCAGTACTAAGGTCCAACCTAGTACCTAACTCCGCATGCAATGTTCTCCAAAACTTAGAAGTAAACTGCGTACCTCTATCTGATATGATAGAAAGTGGAACTCCATGCAATCGAACAATTTCTGAGATATAGATTTTGGCTAACTTTTCTGCATTGTAGGTCACCTTGACCGGAATGAAGTGAGCAGACTTAGTTAATCTGTCCACAATTACCCAAATAGAATCAAACTTACCCAATGTCTTTGGAAGACCAACCACAAAGTCCATTGCAATTCTCTCCCACTTCCATTCAGGAATGGGCATTCTCTGAAGTGTTCCTCCAGGTCTCTGGTGTTCATACTTTACTTGCTGGCAATTTGGACATTTGGCAACAAAATCAACAATGTCGCGCTTCATTCTACTCCACCAAAAGTGTTGCTTTAGGTCACGGTACATCTTGGTTGCACCAGGATGTATAGAATATCCGGAACTATGAGCCTCTGTAAGAATAGTGTGGATCAAATCATCAACACGGGGCACACATACCCTTCCCTTAATCCTTAAAACACCTTCCTCATCAATTATTGCTTCTTTAGCCTCTCCTCGCAACACCATATCCCGAATTCGGCTTAGTTTCTCATCATCAAACTGTTTTCCCTTGATCTTGTCAAGAAAAGAAGATTTCGCCTCCACACCAGCCAAAAATCCTCCCTTTTCATTTACTTCTAGCCTCATAAAGTCATTAGCCAAGTTCTGGATTTCTCTAGCCAACGGGCGTCTAGAAACTTGCAAGTGAGCTAGACTCCCCATGCTTCCTGCCTTCCTACTTAAAGCATCTGCCACAACATTAGCTTTTCCCGGATGATACAGAATAGTGATATCGTAGTCCTTCAGTAGTTCCATCCATCTCCTCTGTCTCAAATTCAAATCTTTCTGAGTAAAGACATACTGTAGGCTACGATGATCCGTATAGACTTCACACTTAACCCCATATAGATAGTGTCTCCATTGCTTTAATGCAAACACTACCGCAGCCAATTCCAAATCATGGGTCGGATAGTTACGTTCATGCACCTTTAATTGCCTCGAAGCATAAGCAATTACATTCTTCTCTTGCATTAGCACTGCACCCAAACCGAATAGGATGCATCACAATAGACAATGAAATTCTTACCTTCCACTGGCAGGGTAAGGATTGGTGCAGTAGTCAACAAGGTCTTGAGTTTCTGAAAGCTTTCCTCACACTCATCGACCATACAAATGGAACATTCTGCTTAGTCAAGTTCGTCAATTGGGAAGCAATAGAAGAGAATCCTTTGACAAATCGACGGTAATAGCTAGCTAACCCAACAAAGCTCCTTATTTCTGACACATTAGTAGGTCTTACCCAATTCTTCACTGTTTCAATCTTAGAAGGATCCACCATTACTCCATCCTTAGAAACCACGTGCCCCAAGAAGGACACTGAATCTAGCCAGAACTCACACTTGGAGAATTTGGCATAAAGCCTTTTCTCCCTTAATACTTCCAACACAATTCTCAAATGCTCTTCATGTTCCTCCTTACTCCTGGAGTATATCAGTATATCATCAATAAATACGATCACAAAGAGATCCAGATATGGCTTAAAAATCCCGTTCATCAAGCTCATGAAAGCGGCAGGGGCATTCGTAAGACCAAAAGACATTACTACAAATTCGTAATGCCCATACCTAGTTCTAAAAGCAGTCTTTGGTACATCTGTTGCCCGTATTTTCAATTGATGATAACCGGATATTAAATCAATCTTAGAGAAGACACAAGCACCTTGTAACTGATCGAACAAATCATCAATGCGAGGAATGGGATACTTGTTCTTAATAGTTACCTTGTTCAACTGCCGGTAGTCTATGCACATCCGAAAACTCCCATCCTTCTTCTTCACAAAACACCGGAGCACCCCAAGGGATGCACTCGGTCTAATGAAACCCTTTTAACAACTCTTGAAGTTGGGCCTTTACTCCCTTAACTCGCGGGGCCATCCTATAAGGGGTATAGAAATGGGGCGAGTACCCGGTTCCAGATCAATGCAAAAATCAATATCTCTATCCGGTGGCATACCAGGAAGATCTGCAGGGAACACATCCAGAAACTCACGGACTATCGAAACCGACTCAATTGAAGGTACTGAGTAGTGTCATCCTGAGATGTGCCAAGAAAGATAAACACCCTTTACCTAACCATTCTCTTAGCACGAAGAAAGGAGATGATACGAACCGGAGTGGAAGTGTAGTCACCCTCCCACACTAACGGATCTGTCCCAGGCTTGGCCAACGTTACAGTTTTTGCATTACAATCTAAGATCGCAAAATTGGAGAAAGCCAAGTCATACCCAGAATTACATCGAAGTCAACCATTTCTAGGATAACCAAATCTACATAAGTGTTGCTCCCCACAAAAGTCACCAAACAGGACCTATATACTTTTTCAACTATCACAGACTCACCCACCGGAGTAGAAACACGAATAGGCATGTCAAGCAATCCGCAATGTAAATTAAGACCAGTAGCAAATGAGGAAGATACATATGAAAATGTGGAGCCAGGATCAAATAATACAGAAGCCATGCAATCACAAACCCAAAGATTACCTGTGATAACAGCATCAGATGCTTCCGCTTCAGACCGCCCGGGGAAAGCGTAACAATGGGCCCTATCACCTGTCTGCCCGTTGCCCCTACCATGTGGTGTTGTAGTAGCTCCAGTTTGCCCATCACCTCGGCCGTTTTGGTGACCACCATTACCTCGACCACCACGTCCTCCAGAATGACGGCCTCTTCCATGACCACCTCTACCTCTGACTATGGGAGGTCTGTAACTCTGTTTTGGACAATACCTCTTAATGTGTCCAGTCTCCCCACATCCATAACACTCTCTGGATTCAAGCATCGGTCTCTGTGAGAATGACGAAGTCTGGGAATAACCTCCAACCTCAGAGAAATGTTGGCCGGTCTGAGGTGGACCCCCAACTACAGTCTGTAGTGAAGACTGAATTGGTCGGACTGAGTAACCTCCTGAACCCTGTCCTCTAGAGTAAGAACCATTAAACTCACCTCCTTTTCGAAACCTTTTTGATGTCGATGCCATAGTGAAGTCATCTGGCTTCACTCCTTCCACCTCTATCACGAAGTCTACCACTTCTTGAAAGGATTTTGCCGTAGCCGCTACCTGTAAGGATGAAATCCGCAATTCTGACCTCAACCCCTTCACAAAACGGCGAATCCGCTCTTGTGGACTGAAACAAAGTTGGGTGGCATACCTGGATAATGCACGAAACTTAGCCTCATATGCAGTAACCGACATCCTACCTTGCTCTAGGCTCAAGAACTCATCTCTTTTCCTATCCCTCAAAGTCCGGGGATATACTTCTCCATAAACAAGCTAGAGAATGAGGCCCAAGTCATAGGTGGTGCCTCTGTTGGTTGACACTCAACATGTGACCGCCACCACATTTTGGCGTTCCCTTGAAACTGATAAGTCACAAACTCTACACCAAACCGTTCTACTATACCCATCTTGTGTAGTAGATCATGACAGTCAACCAGAAACTCGTAGGCATCCTCAGATTCAGCACCCTTGAAGACTGGAGGTTTCAATTTCAAGAACTTACTGAAAAGTTCATGCTGATCATTTGTCATTATAGGCCCTGTAGTCAGACGAGGAAACGTGCCTATTTCCAATGAGGCATCCATGCGGGGAGCCACAGTAGCTGCATGTTGTACTTCCGGAACCTGAGGTGCTGGTGCAGAAAACACTGGAGGTGTCTGGCCCTGATCAGATAACCCGCTAAGATAAGCAAGAACCTGATTGATCATCTCTGGGGTAGGTTGGGGTGGTAATTCCTCATTCTGCACTTGTTCAGTCTCCCCTTCCTCACCCTCTCTTATCACTTCTTCAGTCGGTGGAGGAGTCACCGCCCTGGTACTAGATGGGCTAGGTGCTTGTCCTCTTCCCCTAGAGGACGTCCTCCCGCGACCTCTACCACGGCCTCTTGCCACTGCTCCTCTCCGAGCTACAGCCCAGTGGCTGGCTCAGATGCATCTTGTCTTGCCGGTGTTGGTGTTGGCGCAGTTGTTGCTCTAGTTCTAACCATCTGCGAAATAGAGTGAAGATGGTCAGATACCAATTTGTATCACCTAGATACCAATTGGATCCAAGTAATAGCACGAAAGAAAGAATGAAAGAATGGAATTTTCCTAAAGTCTTATAGCCTCTCAAAGAAAAGTAAAGGCGTCCCCCTACCGTTCCTTAAGACTCTACTAGACTCGTTCTTGTGTGATGAGACCAACGAACCTAATGCTCTGATACCAAGTTTGTCACGACCCAAATCGGGCCGCGCAGTGGCACCCACACTTATCCTACTATGTGAGCGAACCAACCAATCTAAACCCCAACATTTCAAGACATAATGAACAAAATACAATGCGGAAGACTTAAAACTCATTA
This sequence comes from Solanum lycopersicoides, assembly GCA_022817965.1. NCBI lineage: Eukaryota > Viridiplantae > Streptophyta > Magnoliopsida > Solanales > Solanaceae > Solanum > Solanum lycopersicoides. The sequence continues at coordinate 61,247,735 of CM040629.1, read as the reverse complement.
ACGAAATCAAATTAATAACTTCTAAATTTATAACTCATTATCCCCAAAATCTGGAAGTCATCACCACAAGAACATCTATGATCAAATTACTAAACTAAGAGTATTCTAAGAAGCTAAAATAAATAAAAAGCTAGGCCATGCCGGAACTTCAAGGCATCAAGACATGAGGAAGAAGATCCAGTCCAAGCTAGAAGCATTAGCTCACCCTGAAATCCGATGTAATGTAGACTGGCTAGAGTTGCGGTTGAGTTGAAGACGACGGTACGTTTGCTGCACTCCACAAATAACAAAGAAAGAAACATACAAGTAGGGGTCAGTACAAAACACGAGTACTGAGTAGGTATCATCGGCCAACTCAAAATAGAAAACAGTATATATCAGATAATATCATAAAATCAACTAATATCCTTAACATGCGGCATTTACAATTACCATAACTCTTGGTCACAACACCAAGCACATCAATGAGGACTCACGCCTCCCCATCATACTCATTTGGGAATTAGGTTCATTAAATTGAGTACATTAACATCTTTGAAGATTCATTATCTTTATTCCTCTCGTGTCGGTACGTGACACTCTGCTCCATAAACTATCCTGGTGTCGGAACGTGACACTCCGATCCTCATATACTATCCTGGTCCTGGTACCGGAACGTGGCACCCGATCCATATACTATCCTGGTGTCGGAACGTGACACTCCGATCCATATACTATCCTGGGTCGGAACGTGACACCCGATCCTCATTACTATCCTGGTGTCGGAACGTGCACCCGATCCTCTATTACTATCCTGGTGTCGGAACGTGACACCCGATCCCCTAATCTCACTACTTTCGTTCATCAAGCCTTCTTTTATACCAAGGCATCATCATTAACAAAGTAGATTAGGGTTTTTCAAGATTTAGGATTCAATAGCCTCATCATGCTTAGTTTATCATAATTATATAATCACATTCATGCAAGCATACAATTAAGCATATAGAAGGGTTTACAATACGACCAATACATATCATTCGCTATTAAGAGTTTACTACGAATAGCATAAACCATAACCTACCTCCACCGAAGAATTCGTGATCAAGCAAGCAATTTCCCCAAGGCTGCGTTTTTCCTCTCTCTCGATCGATCGTTTCTCCCTCTCTTGTTCTTTCTATTTTTCTTGTTCAAACCCTCTTTCTTTTACCCTAATTAACATATAATTAAATATAAAAGATGATAGAATAACCCACTAATTAATTCAAGGTTATCTCTTTTAACCCCCAAGTAATTGAGTTATTAATATTAAACCACTCACTTTATAATTATAAGCAGGAATAGTCCAAAACGCCCCTTAAAATATTTACAGAAATCCGACCCAGCCTGGGATTACGCAATCTGTGACGGCCCGTCGTGCCTGCGACGGTCCGTCCTGCTGCTTCCGTCGCAGAGTTCAGAGACTAACTTTTTACTAAGGGTCTGTGACGGTCCGTCGTGCCTACGACGGTCCGTCCTGCACTTCCGTCACGAAGTTCAGAGACTTGCTCCCAGTACCCAATTTTCAAGAGTTGAAGTGTTTTGGAACGGAGGCTCATGACGGTCCGTCGTGTCTGTGACGGTCCGTCCTGCAGGTCCGTCACAGAGTTCAGAGAGTCGATTTCAGTATTCTAAGTGTTTTGGAACAAGACCCCCTCGACGGTCCGTCGTGCCCATGACGGTCCGTCGTGGGATCCGTTGTCTCAGCCAGTTTTTCCAGAAATAAAATCTGTTGCTCAAAACGACTAAGGTCGTTAAGTAAATGCTGCAGGCCAAATCCAGC
>CM040629.1:61164119-61244964 GCA_022817965.1 Solanum lycopersicoides | reverse complement strand
ACATGCAGTTAATTGACACTTATTAATTAAATTTAAATTTTTGGTATGATTAAGTTTCCTATTAACTGCCCACAATTACACTTTTTTCTATAGGATATATAATGTTTATCATCTGCTAAAAAAATATATTTCAATAGGTGCTATCTATTCCTTCTCTAAACAAGCTTTTAATCAATATTTTCTGTTCCTACTAAGCGTACGTACTTTATGGGTGTTTTGATTTATATCTTGTTATTTCTTTTATTTATTATTCTCTAACTTAGTTTAAAGAAAGCATTATGTCGTAGGACCATTCATTAGTGATTTCACATACTTAAAACACAATAGCTATTAAGAACAATACGGTTTGTTCTATACAAACCTGGAAATTTGGGATCTAACGGCTGCAGCTGACCAGTAAGACCATGAAATCTTAATACTCTAATGTTAGGCACTACAACTCTGTAACATCAAACAGGAAGTGATAATACTTTTCTGGATTTTTATCAATTTGTGACCACTATCTGTCAAAGTGGGATCTAAGGAGGGTGGTGTGTATGCAGCCTTACCCTATCTTGTGAAGGTAGATAGATTGTTTTCGTTAGACCATCGATTCAAGTAAAGCATATCAGAATCAAGTATGGAAAGAAAATACAATAGTGAAGAAAAAGTCATTCTGAAAATAAATTTGTGCATTACTTCCCATTAAGCTAAAATATTCACTGAAAGCATTACGAAAGCATCCAAGACTCAACTTCCAGATCAAGATGATTTCTTCCCACATTCAACAACTTTGGTAAATGATACACAGAATATAACATGAAGGTTACAAGTTAGAAAAAAGGCATTTCTCCTGCAGTTCTCAATATTCTACAACTAAAAGAGTCACCATGCTATCCATTCTTTTCTTTTCGGATACAACAGTGAAATCCGAGAAGTGGGGTTTGGGAGGGTAGAATGTACGACACCTTATCCCTCCGCGTGGAGGTAAGGAGGATGTTTTGGGAAGACTCTTGGCTCGAGTACAACAAATCAATCCACTCTATGGTATATAGTTCAAATTTTTTATGAAGTCACTATTTCAACTTTTGGACCATTTTCTATTTAATACAGTAAAAAGGATCAACACTTACCTTAATATTCATGTAAAACAAAGTAGCTCATCTTGAGAAACTCTTCTGAACCCTTAACAGGTTGTTAGTTAGTTGAACAAACTCTTGGTGATGCTCTTACTAGTTACTTTTCCAAGCTCTTGAAGCGTTGGTGACCTGTAATACATGAATCAAAGTACAAAATTTTGACAATGACCACAATAAGCTGAACCGATGGAAATTTCAATGCATTGTTTCTCAACACAGATTTGTAAAGCAGTTCAGGACAATTTACTTTACCAATCTCAGACAGGAAGATGTTAGAAATACAAATAAATTGCCTAGAATATAAATTACAACATGATATAAGTGACAACATAAATCATAATGAATAAAGAAGAATTTGCAGTAGACGAAAAAACATATGAAAATCAAGATGGATTAGTAATAAAAATAATATTTTCAAATTTAGGAAGACGATATAAAAAAATAGGAAATAACTTGTATTTGATGTTAGAAAAAGAAACAGCAAAATTAGAAGATAGTTTAACAGCTATGATAAGAATAACAAAGGAAAACGAAGAAATAGATAAATCAAAAGAGATTAAAAAATAAAAATACAAGCAAAGCAGGAAGTACAACATCTAGAAGAATTAAAAAATACAAAAATAAGTGAATTAGAAAGAGAATTAGCTAAACTAAAATTATTATATGAAACTAAACAAAAAGAGAAACAAATAGAAAAAGAAAAAGAAAAAGAATTTGAATTGACCAATGAAATAAATAAAATGAAACAAATATTAAATGAAAATCTTGAAATAGACGAAATAGATGAAATGAATGAATCAGATACAATGAATGATCAAAAATCAGAAATAAGTGATATAAGTGAAACATACACAGAAATTCTAGAACAAGTAAATAAGCCGAAAAAATTATAAATAAATACAGTAGATATAAATCAATCTAGCACATCAAGAGTTAAAATTCCGGATAATAGTCCTAGAAGTAATCCCAGACGGACAACACCAACCTATTATACAGACAATTATGAAAGATCAGATAGAACAAATATAATATTGAATAGTAGATTAAATAAAAAATGGACGCCTAGACCAATAACTGAACAATATAACTTTTTAGATCTAGATTGTGTTATAGATATAAATAAAGTAATCTTACTATGGGTAGGAAATATATCTAAACAATTAATTGATAATAAAATAACAACAAAAGAAACACCAAGATATATAGAAAGAACATTTGTTGGAACAACAAAATTATGGATAAAAAATTTACCCCTAGAAAGTTTAGAAACACTTAGGAGTGATAAGAAAATAGATGGATCACCATCAACAACAAATATAGACATACTAGATAAATATGAATTAGCAATAAGAAATGAATTTGGTGGCATGACTACAGAAATAAAAGAACAAAATAGAGAAAAAATATAAATAGACAACTTATGACAAAATTAACTATATGTAAAATGTGTTATATAGAAGAATACACATGTGCATTTAAAGAATATTATTACAAAGCAAGATATGATATAAATGAAACAAAAGAAATAAGACAACAATATTTTACAAAACTACCAGAACCATTTAGTACAAAAATAATAAAAGATTGGAACAATGAAGGATTAACAGATACTTTAGGAGCTAGAATAAAATTTCTACATCAATGGTTTGTACAATTATGTGAAAACCAAAAAGAAAAAATAAAAATGGAGAAAGTACTACTTAAAAATTTAGCATGTTGTAAAGATAAAACAGCACCACAGTTTGGTTGTACAGATAAATATTATAAAAAACCTAAACGATACAACAAGTATAGAAAAACCAAAATTAGATATAAATACGAAAAACCAAGACAAAGATATTATGTAAAAAATTATAAACTAAAAAAACCTTATAGACCAAAGAGAAAACTATCAGACTGTACTTGTTATAACTACGGAATCTTAGGACATTTAGCTAGAAATTGTAAGTTACCTAAAAATCCAAAAGGAAAACAAATTGCAGAAGTAATTATAGATAATGAAGAATACATGCAGATAGATTACATAGACTATGAATTAAGTGAAAATGATAGTATATATGAAGATGGCTTGTATGTATAGACACATAAGTCTAATATACGTTCAAAAGTAAGTGAACCTAAGATGTATGTAATGAAATGATGAACCCTAGAAGGGTTAAATATGAGTGTAAGATACACTAAGTGGCCAAGTGCATTGGCATATGATGAGATGAACTATGAAATGATGAAATGAACATTCACGTAATAAGAGGTGAGTAACTATGAAAAACAAAGGTGCTAATGATAAAGAATGTGGTGACAACATGATATGAGGCTAATGTAAATGATGAGAGCAATCTCAAATGAGCTTAAGTAAATGTTACCAATACGTACTCACCAATGAGAGTGTAAGAAGATGGCTTGTATGTTTAGCTAGGGTGACTTCTTAGGTCCACTTGGTGGAAGTAGTATTATGGGATGCTACCTACACATTGCACTAGTCTGACTTAGGAGGTGTCTTAGGTGATGGTTCTTATGTGAAGTTGATGTCTATGAGATGTTTATGACTTATGAATATATGTGCTTGTGTTATGAATCATATATTATGAAAGACCATTGTACGGTGACCTCAAAGTGATACATTGTACTAGTACACTTGAGGGTTACTTAAGGAAAGAAGTAAGATAAAAGAGAGGTAATGTTGTGATATGTATTGAATATGTTTCAAAGTATGATAAATGACTTGATGTGCTATTATGAGTAGTAACCATGTCTATATGATGTATGTGAACTATATGGAGCTTATATGTGCCTATGTTCATGAAATTTATGAAAAATACTTGTTGCATGATTTCAAATGAAATGTCCACTTTAAATGCATGTTTTTGGATAGTTGCCATACTAAGTGTATTCTTGTGCTAACACCATTCTTCTTCATCTTTTTACATAAAGTGTAGGTGGTGATGGCTAGAGGATGTCTCTTAAAAGAAGAGTGTCACGACTGAAATCTAGACCCCAGACGAGACCGGCGTCGTTGACCTCTCAGAGGTCGCAGAAAAGCCTACTTACGTCATTCATACTTCATCTAGGTTAATTTTAGCGGAAAATTTGAAACTTTTTATTCCCTTAACATACTTGTTAAACATTCTTATCATTTCATAATTGTTCACCATCAACCATCTAACATTAAAAGATAAGAAACTGAAAGAAATAGATCAATAAGTATTAAGTGTATAATTGCCAAAATGGCACCAATACAAAGTCTGTATAAAAATAGAAAAGAAACTCTAGTGGAACATGCTCAACTAGCTCAACTCTAAAACTAAGCTAGAATGTAAAACAGTAGTATCCTCGAAAGCATGAGGACCTACCAACTCCGGATAAATGCTGGACGTCCGGATAACTGCAACAATGATCTTGTAGTTCTATATCCCACTTGTGCCTGCACCTAAAATAGTATAGTTGTATAAGGTTAGTACACACTTGTACTAAGTATGGGTATATGCAAGCACACACCAAGGACATGCATGAGAAAAGATAGCTCTTTCCTAACAACATGATTATGGGAAGTCAAATTAGTGGACTTGCCAAATTGAGATTAGGAAAGTTAGTGCACCTTCCAAATTTGGATTAGAAAAGTCATGCCATGAGAGTAACATGCATCATCATAAATATCATATTGCACACAACATATAACATCTTCATATAGCACATATCATAACATATAACACATAGCTTCTTTCATATCATTCATTCATGTGCCATGAGACCTTGGAATCATGGACTTGACATTAAAACTTTCCAAAATGAGGGCTTAACATATGGGACCTCAACTAGGGAGTCTTCATTAGCAAACACAGAGTCTGCTTCATTCATTCATACGTACTTCATTTCATTTCGTTCATATTCCAGTGTGAACACCAACTATACCTAGGGTGTAGTTTAAGACTTTCATCGGGTTTGCTATGCAATGATCAAGAATAACCTAATGTCATTACCTGAGTCTAGCTCACCTTTTTATTATCCTATCCTAACACCTTTGGTATCATTCATTTCATTATGTGCTTCATTTGAGGCTGGCCTCATTCATTCATTGGGAACTTTAACTTTAACCGACATAGATCATGTGAGCATCATGAAATCCAGTGTCTCCCCCACACCGAAAATAGGTGGAATCACTGGCCAAAGTGACCCAATAACATGCTAGCGTACATGGGAATTTAACCCCGCCAGATCCCTATATTGGCAGTATAGGTTCGAAGACTAGGAGATGTATGGAGACCCATACCCGGCAAGCCGGACAGTCTCATTTCATGAGAGTTACGTGAACCTTCGCCCTTCCCGAAAGAAGGCATCACCGCTCATAGCTAGCCTATCGGTTCTCAGTATAAAGTTCCATTTCATTCAACTCATACGTCATGGAAGTTGGCTTCTAGTATGAGGACAGCATAACTCATTAGATGATTTCTCATCTCATCATTAGTATTAAGTGTGTTAATCTCAATACTTTCATTAGAGTGTTCATAGAGACTAGTCTCTTCATTATCTTACACTCTCATTGGTGAGTACGTATTGGTAACATTTACTTAAGCTCATTTGAGATTGCTCTCATCATTTACATTAGCCTCATATCATGTTGTCACCACATTCTTCATCATTAACACCTTTGTTTTCATAGTTACTCACCTCTTATTACGTGAATATTCATTTCATCATTTCATAGTTCATATCATCATATGCCAATGTACTTGGCCACTTAGTGTATCTTACACTCATACTTAACCCTTCTAGGGTTCATCATTTCATTACATACATCTTAGGTTCACTTACTTTTGAACGTATGTTAGACTTATGTGTCTATACATACAAGCCATCTTCATATATACTATCATTTTCACTTAATTCATAGTCTATGTAATCTATATGCATGTATTCTTCATTATCTATAATTACTTTTGTTTTCCTTTTGGATTTTTAGGTAACTTACAATTTTTAGCTAAATGTCCTAACTTTCCGCAGTTATAACAAGTACAGTCTGATAGTTTTCTCTTTGGTCTATAAGGTCTTTTTAGTTTATAATTTTTTACATAATATCTTTGTCTTGGTTTTTTGTATTTATATCTAGTTTTGGTTTTTCTATACTTGTTGTATCGTTTAGGTTTTTTATAATATTTATCTGTACAACTAAACTGTGGTGCTGTTTTATCTTTACAACATGCTAAATTTTTAAGTAGTACTTTCTCCATTTTTATTTTTTATTTTTGGTTTTCACATAATTGTACAAACCATTGATGTAGAAATTTTATTCTAGCTCCTAAAGTATCTGTTAATCCTTAATTGTTCCAATCTTTTATTATTTTTGTACTAAATGGTTCTGGTAGTTTTGTAAAATATTGTTGTCTTATTTCTTTTGCTTCATTTATATCATATCTTGCTTTGTAATAATATTCTTTAAATGCACATGTGTATTCTTCTATATAACACATTTTACATATAGTTAATTTTGTTATAAGTTGTCTATTTATTATTTTTTCTCTATTTTGTTCTTTTATTTCTGTAGTCATGCCAACAAATTCATTTCTTATTGCTAATTCATATTTATCTAGTATGTCTATATTTGTTGTTGATGGTGATCCATCTATTTTCTTATCACTCCTAAGTGTTTTTAAACTTTCTAGGGGTAAATTTTCTATCCATAATTTTGTTGTTCCAACAAATGTTCTTTCTATATATCTTGGTGTTTCTTTTGTTGTTATTTTATTATCAATTAATTGTTTAGATATATTTCCTACCCATAGTAAGATTACTTTATTTCTATCTATAACACAATCTAGATCTAAAAAGTTATATTGTTCAGTTATTGGTCTAGGCGTCCATTTTTTATTTAATCTACTATTCCATATTATATTTGTTCTATCTGATCTTTCATAATTGTCTGTATAATAGGTTGGTGCTGTCCGTCTGGGATTACTTCTAGGACTATTATCCGGAGTTTTAACTCTTAATGTGCTAGGTTGATATATATCTCCTGTATTTATTTCTAATTTTTTCGGCTTATTTACTTGTTCTAGAATTTCTGTGTATGTTTCACTTATATCACTTATTTCTGATTTTTGATCATTCATTGTATCTGATTCATTCATTTCATCTATTTCGTCTATTTCAAGATTTTCATTTAATATTTGTTTCATTTTATTTATTTCATTGGTCAATTCATTCGATTATCTCGTATGTCAATAATTTTTCATAAATTATTCTTTTTATATCGGTATTAAGATTTTTTAATATATAAAGAATTAATATTTTGTAGTTAACATCATCTTCTAATAAATAAGAATTCATTTTAATATGTTTTCGCTAAAATTTTATTCCTTCTAACCTCTTAATATATTATACTTATTTATTATGTAATAATAATAATTTAATAATCATCTCGTCTAGTCACTACTATGGTTTTCTTCTTTGATTAGTTACCCTAACATCGCCTCAACTATGTTTACTCCCCTAATTGGCCTTCTTGCCTACCGGTTTCAACTTTAGGATGGCATAGTCTGGGTATACTGACTCTCAGAATATTTCCGTAGTAAACCTTCTAAAGATGGTTATTATAACATTATTAAAACATAATAAACAATTATAATTAACAAGAGATTATTAGGAATAAATCAGTTTAGCTACTTATGAATAAAAATGAGTATACCTGTTTCTGTATATTTGTAAATTCTGCTTGGTTTTCCATAGATTTTTGTTAACTTCTTATATACCTGATAGCTCTGATACCAATTTGGGGTTTTGGAGAGAATATTTAAAGGGAAAAGAGTTGCTTGTAAAGGATGATTTTATTATGAGGGAAAACCCTCTATTTATACAAGAAAAACTTACTGTTCTGGCCAAGTGGCCGACACTACTTTATTACTTTACCGACACTACTTTATTCATACTTTACACATGGCCTTTTTTTATTTTGGCCTACACTAGAAAACAAACAACTTTTACATAATGACTCTTACTATTTATACATGACACTTACTATTCACATATGACCTTTCATGAACGACCTTTACTGTTCATGAATGACTCTTATTACACTAGAAAACAAACAACTTTTACATAATGACTCTTACTATTTATACATTTTCTTTCTTTCTATATTCTTCTTTTTCTGCTTTCCTTGTAGCTTTATTCATTCGATTTGGACATCTGGTATGATATTATTTTCTCCTTGACATTTGAACATATATGGTCAGGATATTTTTGTCCAATTATTTTGCAATATCTGGTTAATAAGTTTTCCGAAATAAACTCTTTCCTTAATGCTCTTGTTGTTGGTTTTTGCTCCGGCTTGAGTAAACTAAGTATCCATTGGCGTATCTCTTTCATATCTTGTTCTCTAACTTCTCTGGAATTTGAGTATATCATAACTTGTTCTCGTACATAATAGCTCCTTACTGAATTTCCATTTAAATAATTATTGGTTAATTCATTTAGAATAGTTGCTATTCCAATAACTCTCTTGTTGGCGTAGAATTCTGGTATCTCAATTTTTTGTATTTCTTGCTGTGTCCCAATATCTTCCGAAATTATCATATCTCTAGTCAAACCAATTTTTATAACTTGTATAATTGGCTTTATTTCATCAAATAATATCTCTGCTGGTGCTGAATAAAACTTTATATAAAATAATGTTCCTTTAGTAATTCTTTTATAGTTCATAAAGGCTTTGTATAGCTCCGGTATAGTTGATATTTCATCTCCTGTTTGGGTATAAACTGTGTTAAGTAATCCATAACTATAACAAGTTTTTACTAGATTTGCATTGGTGCCTGGTTGCGCTATTAATTTATTATATCCTTGTAGTTTTTGGGTTATAAAATCAGTATGAGGGTCTTTAGTAGTTGTAGATCTTGGTGTTGAGTTTAAATAATTTTGGATTTTATATAGGTTTTCAATATATGAGCGGGTTATGTGGTTGTAGGCTTTTTTATCTTGGTTTAAACTTTCTGAGTAAGTAGTTGTCTGTGGTGGTATAAATAATTGGTCTTTTTGGTTTTTCGAAATAAATGGTTTATCAAAGATTTTGTTCATATTTGAATTCAGATATCTTATTCCACTGACTCCTTTTGTTGTAGATGTGCTGGCTGTAGCTGCATTTAGACAAACATTATCATGGGTTTTATGGAGTTTCCCAACGTCTCCTTGTAGCTCTGGAATTTTTTTGTCTTCCGATCGACATAGTTCTGGAATTTTTTTGTCTTCCGATCGACATAGCTCTGCATGCTGCTGACTTATATTTTTCATTTTTTGTAACTCTTTATCTATACTATCCACTTTTGTAGAAAGTGTAGTAATAGCTTTGAGTATTTCTTCCATTGTATCTTTTTCTGGCTCAGTTTGGGTTCTTTTGTCTTGATAGGTAGTCTGCAATAACATTTTCATCAGTTTTTATTATCTCAATTGTAAATGTAAAATTTCGTATATTTAATACAAGCCTTCTTATTTCGTTTGTTGTTACTGAGTCTGGTATTTTTCGCATTATCCACCATTTTACTTGCGTATTATCTGTTCTTACAATAAATTTGTTGTAAACAATATATGGCTCAAAAGCTAATAAACATTTATATAATCCAAATAATTCTTTTCTATTTATTTCCCATTTTAATTGTGCTTCTGTATATGATCATGAGTAATATCTGCAATGGTGTTCTATTTTTTCTTTTTCATATTTATATTTTAAGACTCCTCCATAACTGTGATTGCTCGAATCTGTTTCAACAATATAAGTAAATAATTTATTTTCATCAGGAAAATATAGTTTTGGTAGTTTTTTACATAAGGTTTTAATATGTTTTATATGTTCTTTATCTTTATTGTCAAAATAATATTCAACATCTTTCTTAAGTTTTTTGTGTAATGGTTTTAAATGTTCTGCTAATCTTGGTATATATTCCCTTACTTGGTTTACTAATCCTAAGAAGGATTGTAATTTTTTTTTGTATCTATATTTTCATCAAGGGTAATTATTTTCTGTACTATGTGAGTTTGCATTTTTATTCCATTTTTATCTATTTGTATTCCTAGAAACTCTATCTGAGATTTCATAATTTCTGCTTTCTTTTTACTTAGGCTTATACCAGAATGTTTAATTATGTGTATAAATTTTTCTAATAACCTGATATGTTCATCTTGTGTTTTTGAGTATAATAATATATCATCTATATATACAATACAATTTTTTAATTGATTAAAATATTTATCCATAAAATGTTGGTATCTTCCTGGTGCATTTTTATATCCAAATGGTAGAACATTCCATTCATAAAATTCTTGTGGTACAGTAAATGCTGTTAGCTGTTTAGATTCTTCTTCTAATTTTAAGTGATAAAATCCTGATTTACAATCAAATTTACTGAAATAGTTATATCCTTGCATCTGTCTTATTTTTAGTATTTTATTTGGTATTGGGTAATTATATGTTTTAGTTTTAGCATTTAAGTTGCGATAATCTATAACCATTCTACTTTTACCTCGTTTTTGTTCACTATGTTTATTAACTATAAATGCTGGACTTGTATGTTTACTATTACTTTCCTGTATATAATTATTCTTCAATAATTCATTTATATGCATTTGAAATTCTTTTAAATCATCAAAATTATATTTTAATGGTTTTTGTGTTATTATACTATTTTCATCTATTAATTCAATCTTTACTTTTATCTTATGCTTTTCCCATCCTTGTAATGGATTTTCACTATATAATAATTCTAATTGTTCATTAATCATTTTAACCTTATCTATTGTAAATATGATAATTTCTAATTGTGTTATTTGGTTTTTACTTATATTTTCCATTTCCTGATTTATTTTTTCACTTCCTTTATCCATTCTATGGGTTTTCTTTGTTTATTATTTACTCTTTTTGCTCTTATTTTATTTCCGCATGGTGTAGTAAACCACCAATGTGTTTTTGTTATAATATGTGGGTAAAATCTTTCTAAAAATGGCATTTCCTAATAACATATCTTTTGTTGTAAATTTAAAATTGTACATTTCTTCTATTGTTAATATTTTATCCCATATTTGTATTTTTATATTTTTTGCTTTATATGTAATCATATTGCCTTCATTATTAAATCCTGTCACTACCATAGGTGTTTTTAATTTTTCCCATTTATCCTCTGGTAAACAATTATATTTACATATATTTGTTTCTGCTCCTGTATCTATCATAGGGGTATAATATCTGTTGTGGTATCCTTCTACAATAATTTTTGCAAGTATATATATTTTCATTATTCATTTTGTTCTTTTAATAATTATTTTCTTATTTTGGTAAGTTATTATTAATTGTTCATTTTCTATACTATATGGTTTAACCTTTTCTAACCATTTTATTCCTAGAGTAATATTATTGCTTCCTTGGTAGATTTTAAATGATATTACTATTGGTATTCCTCCTATAATTATTTCTTTTTCTGTTACTTCTTCACTTGTGTTTATTATCTCACTAGGTAATCCAGGGCATAAGTGTCCTGTTTTCATAATTTCCGTTTCTAATACTAATTCTCTTGTTATATAATTCTCTTCTTGTCCTGTATTTATTAAATTTTATATTTTCTTTGATCTATTATTCCTGTTATAAAATAGTGGTATAGTGTTGTTTCTTCTGTATTTAATAAATTTTTCGAGATTTCATAGTTCCTTTTAGATGTGCTTGCTCTTGATGAGGTAGTTCTAGTTAATGTATTTGGTACACTTGAAGTACTCAATCTTTCTTTTACAATTTCTAAATCTTCTTCTATGTCAATTTCTTTGTAGCTATAATCATTATTATCTATTATAGTAATTATTCTTTCAAAAGGATTTTCTATTTTTATTTTATCAATTTTATTCCTTGCTGTTACTTTATGTTTTGTTGTTAGTATATATAGGTTTTTACATCTTGCTGTAAATATTTTACTGCCTGGTGCTAGTTCTATTCCAGACATTTTCCAATATAGAACTAATGATTTATCTATGTTTCTATCTGTTAATGCTACTGAGTAATTGACACTTATTATAAATTTAAATTTTTGGTATATTAAGTTTCCTCTTACTGCACTAATTACACTTTTTTCTATAGGATATATAATTCTATCATTGCTTCTAGTGGGGCTCGAACCCGAGTGGCACCCCATTTGCGAAAATAAGTCACTTCGGGTCGCCCCAACCCGAATTGCTCTCTTTAATTAAATTAATTAATTAATTAATTAATTAATTCTTTAGGGTAATTACGATATTACCCTTGGCCTAGAAAAGACCATTTTACCCCTGGACCCTCAAAACTTAAAATTTCCTCTCTTAAGTCCGGTAAGGTCTCTTTCGATTAAATATTCGTTTTCGCGAGCCTCACATGGTTGGTTCCAACCTTTCCAAGCTCAATTAACTCCCAAGTTAGTTAACTTGTCGTAGTAAGGGTTCTGAGGTCTGGTTCAACGCGTATCAATCCGTGTGAACCTTGATCTAATTGCGAGCATTCTTGATACCTTAAGCATTTACCTAATTCATTCTTAGGGTTGTTACAAAGAGTTTGGATAGATCTCCCAAGTTCAAGTAAAGGAGTCCCTATGATTCAAGGGTTGCCTATGTCAATATGTTTCATTAAGTTGATGTAATAGCTTAGATTCATATTTTATGTTAAAGGGTCGTGTCCCTATTTTATTCTATTGAGTTGTGTCTTAAGATGACAAAGATTCATTAGAGTCTAAACATGTATTATGACTCTTATTTTATATATATATATATATATATATATATATATATATATATATATATATATATTTATTTATGAAGTAATGTTCTAGCATATGATGTTCGATGAAAACTTATAAATTTTCCGCTATTTTTATTACGATTATGGAATGAAAGATGTCTAAGGGATTGTTTTAGACCTCCAAGAGGTCGACGACGCCGTGTGGAGATCTAAGAGTTCTCTAGATACTAGGGGGTACTTTGGGTCGTTACAACCCCCTAGAAGTAACATGGAATACTTGACCTCTAACAAGTCTTATACAAGCCAATAGTCATCATTCATCGCATTGTAATAGGAATTTTTGCGGAAAATTTAAAATATTTTCATAGCACATCATATGCTAGAACATCACTTCATATATATATATATATATATATATATATATAATATCATAATACATAGTTTGACTCTAAGTCTCTTTTGTCATCTAAGACTCAACATCAATAAAGTAGATTAGGCACACGACCCTTGACAACATAACATAACACTCTAAGCTATTACATAAACTTTTAAGAATAACTTGACATAGGAAATCCTTGAATCATAAGGACCCATTTGGTTGAACTTGGAAAAGCTATCCAAGCCCTTCACTTTAACATACATCCTCAAGCCATCACCACCTACACTTTGTGTAAAAAGATGAAGAAGAATGGTATTAGTACATGAATGCACTAAGTATGGAAACCATGAAAAAACATGTATTTAAAGAGGACATTTGGTTAGAAAACCATGCATCATGCCTTTTTGTAAATCTTCTTGAAACATTGACACTACAACAAAAATGAATTTTAGAGGTATTAAATATTAAAATTAATAAAGCATGCTAAAGCCTTTACCGAAATTAGTTAAGTGTCATTAGAATCAATGTCGCTAAAGTCTTTAGGGACGTATAAAAATAGTGACAATTGCCGCTAAAGATACATATTTAGAGGCAATTAAGAATTATTGCCGCTATTCATCATTTTTGTTGTAGCGTGATACAGTAAGTACAACATATCTCATATACTTCATATAGGCATGGAAACTATTAATAACATCATATAAAGCGACATAATTCATTTAAAGCACATTTAGCATTTCATAACATTATCCTTCTTTTACCTGAAGTTCTTTACCCCCTAGTAACCCTCTACTAATACTTGGTGCAATGCATGAATAGTGTACCATTCCACCATCCACACTCAAGCATCACCTTAAGGTGACCAAGGTGAACATTCATACAACCATCATTAACTCAACCAATGAATTCATTGAAGCATAGCATATCATAAGACACAGACTTCACATATGACCCTACATACTTCATGAACCAAATAGAAGACTCCTTCCAAGACAACATGCAAGTCAAAACCACCAAGAACATTATAAGAGGCAATACTCAACAATAGCATACTTGGAATTCATTTCATAAAGATATCAGAAGACCTTAATCATAATTCCAATAGAATCCTACTAGTGCAATGTACATGTAAAGCCTCATAATCTCACACATACCAAGTAAACCCATAACTTACTTCATATATCAACATGGTAAGTATAGACAACTTCATACATGCCAAGTTAGACCTTCATCATATGGTGATTAAGACCAACATTATGCACATGAGATAAGAGCTTCATCTTATAGGCACAATAGAACTCATACTATGCATATTATTATAACAAGTAGGCCAATACCATAATGTCATGCATAAGTGACATATACATATACATATACATATACATATACATATACATATACATATAGAACACCTTCCTAGAACTCCCTTCAAGAAGTACTTGTGTAATCCATAGGTAAGTTCATTACAATGACCTACCCTAAGCAACTTCCCTTAGGTTATCCTAGTTAGGGCTCATTACTTTACTTCCATTGTCGATTTTACATTAGGGAAATTATAGCCTTAACCGCCACTAGACCATGTGAGCAAAACATGGAATACGGTGTCATGGAATCCCACACCAAAAGGAGGTGCTCTACTTGCCAATGTAGAACATTAAAATCATTCTAGCATATTAGGTGGATCCACTTTCTAGGTCCTATGGGGGCAACATAGTTATGAAACTTGGAGATGTATAATAGAAACCCTCTTTATGCCAAATTGGCATTATAGTTTCTACCTCGTGAGGACTTTGGTGAACCTACCTTCCCATTGGGAATGGACACCCCTTATCATCAAGTTCACTCGGTGCTAATCTAAGTTCCCTTTATTGAAAAGCCTTTATTAACTTTACTTCATAAAAATAGGCTTTAGGAGATTAACTCCTCATATGCATAGCTCATAGGTTGTAGATGAGAATGTTGTTTCATCAACCTAACTCATGTGATAAAACCTTTCACATGGACATAACATAATCAAGAACAATCTAGTTTTGAGTACAATTGAGAACACCTTTTAAAGGACCCTACTTTACTAGATTATCCTACATGCTTCATAGATATGTTTTGATCTCTGAGTATGTGCACTTATATGAGAACACTTCACATAAACAGATTTAGACACTACACATATTAATATTTCATCATATGATCTTCTTGACATCATAACATATACTTTTATGTTCATAGATTTATCATGCATTCATATTCATCTGTATAAGAAACCACCCTAGGAACTATCCTATAAACGTACACATGTGCAATCCATAGGCAAGGTCCCATACCCTTACCTATTCTAGTACACCTATCATGTCATCCTAGTTAAGATACATTATCATACTTTCATGAACATATACATTACATGCATAGTAGTAGAGATAGGTGCATATGAGAATTATCCTTTCATTATTCACCATGGACCTATACTACATATAGACATGCATGAGGTGTGTGTGTACATTAGTCAACATTATCATATAATGGAAATTAACATACATGAGGCATCCACCCTCTATAGACCACATTACGCATTCATTTCCCTCAAATCATACACAACTCACATATTATACAACTCCGAAAGTCCATGACTTAGTCAAGAGGATCACATGTCTAACTAAGCCGTGAAACAAGGTTTTAAAGCCTAAATTAATGTATTGAAACTAGTTAGGAGTGTTAAAATCAAAACGTTAAGAAACCTCCACGACGTCTAATGAACTAGTATCTTGGACTAGTGTAGTGCTAGGATGGTTTCAAAGAAGTTTCTAAAGGGTTATTCATTTTAAGGTGATAATAGTGGAAATAGGTGTATAATAAGGGGTATAAGGAAGCAAGAACAATGGATGAGTGCCAACCTTCAAGGGCAATCCAAAGCCAAAAGGCAAAGGCTGCTCAAGGATGAAGGCTACTGCCTCAATCTTCACGAGCATGACCACAGCCAAGTGGGGAGCTCGTGAAGATGACTTGTCCATGGGGGAAGGTGACATGAATATCTAGTTACTATACAATACACCAAGAGCCACTTCACGACTTTTGGTGCACTTGACCAAAGGAAGGGGGCAGTCGTAAACATGCCTTAGCCATGTTGGGGAAAATGGGTGGGGTGTTAGTGAGCTACTGCCTAGGAGCACCACGAGCCACTTAACGGTTCGTGGTTCATGTTCAAAGAAGGATCAAGGGTTCGTAAAGTTTCCTTACGAAAAAATGGAGGTTGCTCCTTTAGGGAGATACTGCCTCACCTTTTACGACCACCACCACGATCCATCAAGCACTTCACGGACCGTGAAATGGGGCGTCAAGGTGTACGGGGATTCACAGTTAAAGTTAATTTGGACTTCACTTTTGGAAGTCAAACTTTATAAGGGGTAATTTTTGTATTTTATGGGTGGACTATATATTGTTTTTAGGTCAATTATAATCCGTTTCACACTCCAAATCTCAAACGTAAATTAAAATTCAAATTGTTCCAACCTCGTTCTACTTACTCTCTCTATTCATCCTCCATTGAAGAAGCATAAAAGATTGAAGAAGAGACAAAGTATTCAAGGTTCTTACTCAAATTTTGTGGACAAAAGATTCATAAAGGTAGGGATTCTTAACTCTTGGGATTCCTTTCCCCAAGAGGTCCTTTCAAAGTTGATTTCTAAACAACCCAATTCCAAGGATTTTTCCTACAAATGGATTTTCTTCTAAAGTTGAAATTGATGATTAATTATGACAAATTGTGATTACCCATGTTTAAATAAGCATATATTGTTGAGTAAGTGTTGTTGATTAATGGGATTTTCGTGTAGTCTATGTCTTTTACCCAATTTCCCCAAATCTTGGATCTTTCTTATGAATTGATGGGAATTGATGAATGTATTATTTATTAGACTTGTTTTAACTATTATATTTCATTCATGGACTTCCTAATGTCTCCTATTGTTGGGATTGGACCTTAATCTTGAAGAATTCATGGATGAACCCTTTTCCCTAAACCCTAACTATGAGTTGGACTTGTAGATGATTAGGGTTAAATAAATTGATTATGTTATTGTTCAATCCACTATATTATGAGGATGGTAATGTGGTTGTTGGATAATTTTGATGGATTGGTGGTATGATCTTGAACAGGGCTTATCAAGGCTATGTGGTAAGACTTTGTGACCTTAATCCTTTACTTTAATGATTATGGATTATACTTGATTATGATGTGCAATTGAAGTATTATATGTGATTAGACTAAGAAGGTGATCATATGATGAATGTGATGAAATGTCTTGACTATGTGAATGATGAGATCATGTTAAGGGTATGATGATACAAGGTTGAACATGAATCACTTGTGTTCGTTATTATGTTACCAATGTGATATGTTGATCTCACAAATGATGGGTTGTTACGAAAGGAAGTTCTCATGCAATACCTAATGAGATAATGATTATGAATAGACAAGGCGTTAGTCTCCTATGGCCTATACTAAGATATAATGATTAAGAAAGGCTTAAATACATTTCAAAAAGGGACTTTATCTTAGCACCGAGCGAACTAGATGTGAGATGTGTCCCTTCCCAATGTGGGAAGGTACATTCAATATTATGCTTATGATATAGACATTATAATGTGAAATGCATAAAAAGGGTCTCTAGTATGTATTCTAGTTCTTGAACTATGTTGCCCCCATAGGAACACTAGCTAGTGGATCCACCTAGGATGCTATGTTCATGTTTTTGTTCAACCTTGGAAAGTATACCACCTTCTTTTGGTGTATAATTTCATGACACCGGATCCACATTTAGCTCATGTGGTCTATGTCGGTTAAGGAAATTGTTCCCGAAGGTAAAATGAATGACTAAATGTCAATGAAGATGGACATTGATTAGGATGACTTGAGGGGTCTACTTAGGATAGGTAGGGGTATGAGAGTCTACCTAGACATTGCACAAGTTAACTATAGGAGATAGTCTTATGTATTATGATATCATGAAATATGAAATGTTGGCTTTATATGATGACACTCTTATATGATATTGACTATATTGATGAATATGTTATTGGTCTAAATTGTTATATGTGGTCATGGCTATCCATTATGATATGTTTATGAAGCAAAGCATTACTTATGATCACCTATCTTGTTTACTTGATTATGTGGGGTTATGGGGCTTCACATGAGCATTGCACTTGTAGCTTGGAATGGGATTGTTGGTAAGGGTTTTGTATGCTATGTTGTTATGAGCTATTTACTATTAAATGTTATATGCATTTATGTTGAAATTGTATTTGGTTATGAACATGTTTTATGTTATTGTGATCCTTATATTGTATATAATCTCTTGTATTTGCATTAAAGGCTTTCAAAATGACTTAGCATGTTTCTAAAGAAATGGTCCTTTTCATACATGTCTTCAAATGGTTTACTTGAATATATCCATACTTCGTACAAGTGGTGTACTAACGCATATTTCTATATTTTCTACAAATATGTAGGTTCCGGCAATTGAGGTTCTAGGAGGACGATTGAAGAAGACTTGGATATCTTTCTCCAAGTGTTGGTAGTTCCTCATGTTTGGGGATGTTACCTTTTCCATATTGTAGCTTTATAATCGTATTGTTCATTTCTTTATCAATTGAGACATTGATGTAAGCCTATATGGCATATTGGATTTGTAATGGCTAAGTCCAAAGTTGTACTCGTTTTGGATTGTTTTATGTGAAACAATCTTATTAGACTACATTTTGTATATTGGTTATGTTGTCTAAAAGAGAAGACTAAGTAAGGTTCCTATGCGAGGAGTCTATGTAAACTCCCTATATGTAGTATGCGAGAGGTCTAGGTAAACCTAACTATGTATATGTAAAAAGTGTTAATTATTTTCGTGTTTTAGCCTATGATATGTAAAGATGAATGCTAAGGTCTAGTCTAAGTCCTCTTCGAGAACGACGACACCGGTTACGTCTAGGGGGTGCTCCCCATACGTGACAAATTTGGTATCACAACATGAGGTTAAGTAACCCAGGATTGATGTCTCACTAAACCACGTCTATATAGATTCTTATTCATAATTGTGAAGCGCGCCACACTTATGAATGAGAGACTATGTGATGCTTAGGAAATTCTCATCTTTTCTATACTCATATGTCGTTCCTCTAGAGTTTTAACTCTATGTGTTATTTTGACCTAACCTTTTATTGTGGTTATAGGTATGACTACTAGAAGGGAAGCCCCAAGAAGAGTTGAGGAAGAAATTTCTAATGGGGGAGCTCCTCCACATGACAACCAAGCTCCTCCGCAAGGCAATGAAGTTCCTCTACTAGAACAAGTTCTCATTGGTGATAAAGTTCTGGTCAATCCTCCACCTATGACGGATGGAGAGACAAGGTCGGCTTTTCTCAATTTGGCCCAAGCTATAACTTCTCAAGCTAATGTTGTAACTTTTCAAGTCCAAGCTATGATGGCATAAGGTAATCGTGAAGTTAGACCGCGTGTGCCCCAACATGTTAGAACTATGGCTTGTCGTTTAAGAGACTTCACTAGGATTAACCCTCCTATGTTATTTGGATCAAATGTTGGTGAATACCCCTAATACTTTCTCGATGAGGTCTACAATATCTTGTATGCTACGGATTGACTTCGAGTGAAAGGGTCGAGTTGGGTGCCTATCAACTAAAAGATGTGGCTCAAACTTGGTATACTCAATGGAGGGATAATAGAGTGCTAAGAGGTGGTCCCGTGACTTAGGAGATCTTAAAGAGGGATTTCCTTAATAAGTTCTTTCCTAGGGAGAAAAGGGAGCCTAAAGTTGAAAAGTTCATCAACCTTCGTTAACGAGGTATGAGTGTACTTGATTACTCCTTGAAGTTCATTAAATTGTTTAAGAATTCTCCATCATTAGTGTCTAACCCAAGGGATGAGATGAGTCGCTTTATTACAGGAGTGTCCGATGATTTGGTTTAAGATTGTCATTCGGCGATGCTCCATGATAACATGAATATGTCCCGTTCTGTCACACCCTAAGATCACACCCTAGAAGATATGGAATTCTCGGAGCGCGAACGCGGCGTACTTGACCTCTCAGAGTTCTTGTACATGCCGTTTGACATCATTCTTTGCACACATGTATGAAAAGTAGTGCGGAATTAAAACTTTTCACATGAAATATCTTAAAACATATTTCATATTAAAATCATAGAAAACACTAAGTCTTAACATATATTAATCTTAGACTCAAGAATACTTGTGACACGGCCCATACAATACGAATATAGAAATACTTAGTCTATTACAATACTTTGAATAAAATAAATCTAAAGACGATTATGCCCTCGAGTCAAGTGAGGACATACTTCAACTTTGCTTGAACAATAACTCGATTTGAAGTTTTGCTTCAAGAGGCTTCTCACCTTCCACCTACACCATTAGATATAAAAAATGTGTGGAATTAGTACAAACAGATGTACTAAGTATGGCTTAATGCATAAAATCATGAGAATGGACATTGATGAGAAATGTGCTCTTTTTTATTAAAACATCTTATCATAAGCATAAGAACAACATTTAAACACCAAACAACACAATTAGAATACATTACAGTTTATACTTCATTTACATACATGTTATAGTAAAATTACAGTGAAGCTTACAGTGACTTCACTGTAAGTTCATCCAAAATTCACCTATCACACTATAGCATTAAAGTATATCAAAAACACATGAACATGAGATCCTCCTACCAAAGGTGATTTCTAAAGTTCACTTGAGTGAGTTATGAAGCGAACCCCCATACAATCCCTTCACACACACCTAAGAGATCATTTACACTACCTAAGATAGAATCATTCTCACTTAACATAATAGCGTATATATATATATATAACATTCTCTTCCCAAAGGTTATACAAAAGACTTACTTAAGTAATGCAAGAAGAACGTCCATACATCCTCTCCAAGCTTACCTAAATAATCCTTAAGACTACCTAAGTTTAGTTCATGTTTACTTATTCAATTTACTTTCATTATCTAGAGTCATTATTAAGACTTCCCTAGGTATGACATGAAGTGACTATTCCTATGCCCCCTTCATACCTTAACTAAGCAACCCTTAAACTACTCTAGGTAAGTACTTAGTCATTAACATACTTTCCAACTTAAGTCATTATCTTTATTAGTTCACTTAATATAAATTCAACACATAAGGACATTCAAGTAATGGTCTTGAAGAAGACCTAGGGACTCACTCACTAACATCTTCAAATCCTAATCGTGCAAGGTCTAGATAGCGTCCCATACCACCAGCTAAACTTCCTAGAACTTCTTCTATACTAGTATGTATCCCATATGATTAGAATGGGTAATAACCGACATAGACCACGGTAGCTAAACATGGAATCCGGAGTCAACCCTACTCCGATAAAAGTGTGTTCTACTTGCCAATGGTAGAACTTGGACACATCCCATATAGGCACATGGTTAAGGAATATCGAGGGTTCCTTTGTACTCTAGCCTCATCTTTAACTAGAGATACTAGCCAAGCATAATCACTCGGTGCTAGCCTTTGTTCTCATGGATTTTTTCAAAAAAGGAGTACATGAAGAGGGTCCATATCTAGTTCACAACCCAATCACATTACGCCTAACCAAAGATGTCCCCTAGATTTGAATTACAATGTTTAAGAGGATAGCTAAATGACTTTCCTAAGGATGATTAAATGTCATTCCAGCCAATCAACCTTAAGTTCACCATTCACACAAGAAGAATATCATTACGGCTTTCGACTTCAAGGATATCATAACTTTACATTTAGGATGAAGGTTCCACATAAAGGACATTCTTAGAAATGTTCAAGGTCACATGTCAATCACACATATAAGACTAATAATATTTAGCATAATAAGTCAAGAACTCATATTCACATTTTACATTATTCAAGTAAGGGACACAAGTATACCAAAACAAGACATACTCATACTTCACATGTAGCATATCAATTTTAGAAGCACATAGGGTCAACTAAGCATACTTACTAGTCATCCTACACACTTCTATAGAATCATCAACACAACTCATCACAAGTATAATAGAACCCATCACGCAACATCATACTTCAACATCAAGTAATCCATAGAATGACTACACTATAGTCTACTAGAGATACACATCATCAACTAGAAGATTTCATGCTTTGACTCCACATAAACACATAAGTCACCTTGACATTCATAATATCCACATAATCAAGTCATAAAATGATAAATCCATAATACTTGAAGTAATGCCAACGAGGCCACATAATTCACAATTCATAAAGTAATGCTGACAAGGCTACATTAGTCATAAGTATAGCACTTAAGCACTAAAACCATAAGTGGACCATACCAAGCATCATCATCACTATCTAAGAACTAGATTACACAATATAGAAAAAGTTAGGTCAACATACCATTGGTCCAACCTCACAACTTCAATCCATAGTAAACTCAACCAACACAATACTCAAAGGCCCTTACCAATGGCCATGATCATCAATTAAAGCCAATAATAACAATACAAAATGAATCAAAGATAATTCAACATGAATTCATGAATTTATGAATTTAGGGAAGTATACTAACAATTATAGCATGATTCTATCATAATTCAATAGCCCTAATCAAACTACATAAGAATTCAATAACATTAAGACATAATCAATTCACCCATAAAGTAGTCAAATCTAGGTTACATGAATTACATGGGTTCACAGAGATTTTAATTTAAAATCATAAAATTATCATCAATTCAATAAATATACGATGATTCAAAACATTTAATGCAAGAACCCATGAATAAATTACAAAATTGAACAAGTTCATCTTTGAAATACTTTAGAAATCACTTTGAAGATTGGCTCCTTGAAGAAAAGAGATTCAAGGATGAAGTACCTACCTTAATTGATGATAGACCACAAATTTCATGAAGAATTGATGAAGAATCACCAAATAAATCTCCAATCCAAGCTCTATCTTGAGTTTTGGCTCCAATGGGGTTCTAAAGAATTTCATAGAAAATTTGGGTTTTGATCTGGAATAATGAATTCATCTAAGTGTTTAAGCTTATAAAACTCTTTCTAATACCCAAAATAACCTAAGGAAACCTCCCTTTAATTATTTGGACGTGGGGTGAAATTACCACTTCACCCCTTCACTTTACAGTGAAGTTGCGAAATTGAAGATTTCACCTACGCCTGCCCATCGACGGGGCGTCACCCAACCAACGTACCATCTTGTTGGTCCGTGGTTTGGGTCATAGCCTGGTATTTGGAAGTACAAGTACACCAGCCTAAATGTCACCCTACTCCCTCCACCTACGGGGCGTCGACTGACCTACAGGTCGTCATTTGCCAATCGTAGGTGAGGTTGGTTTTGACAGCATTAGGCTACTTGTTGGGTCCTTCTTCACGGACCTTTAGTTGGTCCTTGGGTACTTTTGACCGGACGTTTCCAACCAAAATATGTTCATATACAAGTTTAGGACCTCTCACATCTATTTCATCTAAAATAAACACGTAAAAAGCAACGAAACATACTAATATATAAAAGGCGAACCATTCGAACGTCATGGAAGTTCTTGGACGTTTGACCTCCAAACTTTATGAAACTTTAAACACTACCTCTTAACCTCATTTAAACCCATTTTAGAACTTCAAAACATCAAGAAACAAGTGTTAGGATCTAGTTTCACCTGAGTTATTTTAGAGGTATTACACGTTTAATAGTTCATGCTCAACAAGTGGAAGAGACTACACTAAGGAGGAAGAATAGAAATTCTAAGAGGGAAAAGGCATATGAGAGTGGTTCTTCTAAGGGAAGGCTGGAATAAGACAATCCTAGGTTTAAAAAGAGGTTCTCCAACCAAGTTTCTTCCAAATTTCCCAAGGCTCGTGATGATAGGGTGTCTAACCATAAGTTTCAAAAAAGAAGATGTGTTAATTCACCAAGAAAGAAGCCTACTTGCTGTAAGTGTGGTAAGAATCATGTAAGTGAATGTCTAGTTGGGACGGATAATTGCTTTAGGTGTGGAAGAGTGGCCATAAAGGGAGGTATTTCCCTAATATGATGGGTCAAGAGAAGGGGAGCGGTCAAGCTCAAGCAAGTGGTTCTAATTCGGATGTTCCAAGAAAAAATCGCTTTTATGCTCTCTGATATAGGGGTGAACAAGATAGTTCTCCCGATGTGGTGACCATTATGTTACAAGTCTTCTCTATTAATGTTTATGATTTACTTGATCGCGGTGCTACCTTGTCATTTGTTACTCCTTTGGTAGCTAGAAAGTTTGACGTATTGCTCGATATCTTAAACAAACCTTTTGTGGTGTATACCCCGGTGGGTGATTTGGTATTTGCAAAAAGAGTATATAGAAATTGTCCTATAATGTTGCCCAATAGAGCTACTCATGTTGAATTGGTAGAACTTGATATGGTTGATATTGATGTTATTTTGGGAATGGATTCGTTGCAGGATTGTTTTGCGTACATAGATTGTAGAATAAGGGTAATCAAGTTTAATTTTCTTAATGAACCCGTCTTAGAGTGGAAGGGGGGAATTCAATTCCTAGAGGTCGTATCATTTGTTTTCTAAAGGCTTGTAAGATGATCTTTAAAGGGTGTTTATACCGTATAGTAAGAGTCAATGATCTAGACTCCGAAACACCTCTTATATAGATTGTCCCCGTTGTGAGGAAATTTCCATATGACTTGCCCAGAATTCCTCCCGAATGGGAAATTGATTTTGGTATTGACTTATTACCGATTACGAATCGCATTTTAAATCGACCTTATCGGATGGCTCTGGTAGAATTGAAAGAGTTGAATTCTCGACTCAAAGACTTACTAGACAAAGGCTTCATTCGACTTAGTATTTCTCCATGGGGTCCTCCGATTGTGTTTGTGAAAAAGAAAGACGGGTCACTAAGGATGTGCATCGATTAGCGGAAACTCAATAAGGTCACAACAAAGAACAAATATCCTCTCACTAGGATTGATGATTTATTTGATCAACTCCAATGTGCGAGTTACTTTTCAGAGATTGATTTGAGGTTGGGATATCACCAACTTATGGTGAGAGGTGAAGATATTCCCGAAATGGCTCTTCGAACTAGATATAGTCACTATGAGTTCATAGTTATTACATTTGGGTTAAAAAATGCTTCTGCGGCTTTAATGGACCTAATGAATAGAGTGTTTTGAAATTCCCTTGATGCTTTTGTAATTGTCTTTATTGATGATATCTTGGTATATTCTAAGAGTGAGGATGAGCATATTATCCATTTGAGGGTGGTATTGCAAGTCCTTAAGGAACATCAACTCTTTTCAATGTATAGAAAGTGTGAGCTTTTGTTGAGATTGGTTGTGTTTCTTGGTCATATAATCTCTAGTGAGGGTGTAAAGGTCGATTCGAGAAAAAAGAAAGCGGTTAAGAATTAGCCTAGACCTTTGGCTCCAATCTCTATAAGAAGTTTCTTGGGTCTAGCTGGGTACTATAGATGTTTTGTCGACGGGTTTGCGTCTACTGTATCTCTTTTGGCGACATTGACTCAAAAGAAGATTAAATTTGAGTGGTCCGAGGCTTGTGAAAGAAGCTTCTAAGAGTTAAAAGATAGGCTTACCTCTGCTCCGGTGTTAACCTAACCGGAGGCTACCAATGGTTTTGTAGTGTATTGTGACGCTTCCCGAGTAGGTTTAGGTTGTGTCCTTATGCTACATGATAAGGTGATAGCTTATGCCTCTAGACAACTCAAGGTGCATGAGAAGAAATATTCACCTCATGATCTTGAGTTAGCGGCCGTAGTGTTTGCCTTGAAAATATGAAGTCATTACTTATATGATGTTCATGTGGATGTATTTACCGACCACAAGAGTATTCAATATGTGTTTAGTCAAAGAGAGTTAAATCTCCGACAAAGAAGATGGTTGGAATTATTGAAGGATTACGACATGAGTGTTTTCTACCACACCACAAAAGCTAATGTGGTTGCGGATGATTTAAGTCGTATGACTATAGGTAGTGTGTCTCATGTTGAGGATAGCAAGAAAGACCTAGTGAAAGATGTTCATAGGTTGGTTCGATTGGGTTTTTGGTTTGAAGATTCTCGAAATGGTGGTTTTATGGTCCATCATAACTCCGAATCATCTTTAGTGGTCGAGGTGAAGTCTAAGCAACGCCTTGACCCGTTATTGATGGAGTTGAAGGAATTGGTTCATGGTAAGTTGAATGAGTCAGTATCTCAAATGGGGGATGGTGTGCTTAGGTACAAAGGTAGGTTATTTGTATCGAATGTTGATTATTTAAGGAATCGGATCTTGGAGAAAGCTCATGGTTCTATTTATTCTATCCATGATGGTGCCACCAAAATGTACTGAGACATTCAAGAGGTTTGTTGGTGGGAAGGATTGAAAATTGACATAGAAATTTCCACAAGTTAAAGACGAGCATCAAAAATCAGGTGGGTTACTTTAAGAAATTCAAGTTCCCGCTTGGAAGTGGGAAGACATTAAGATGGTCTTTGTAGTGGGTTTGCCTCGGACACGAAGGCAAAATGACTCAATATGGGTGGTTGTGTATAGGTTGATGAAATCTGCTCACTTTATTCCTGTTAAGTGTACTTATTCGGCGGAAAATTATGCAAGAACCTACATTAATGATGTTGTGAGTCTTCATGGGATCCCGTTGTCCATCATTTGGAATAGAGGTTCTCAATTCACTTTCTGATTTTGGAGGTCTTTCCAAAAGTGGTTAAATACTCAAGTAAAGTTAAGCATCGCTTTTCATCCTCAAACGGATGGACAAGCGGAGTCTACAATTCAAACCTTGGAATATATGCTTAGAGATTGTGTTATTGAATTCAAGGGAAGTTGGTATGAACACTTGCCTTTGATTGAGTTCTCTTATAATAATAGCTACCATTCGACTATATTCGTGGCTCCTTTTGAAGCACTATATGGAAGGATATGTATGTCTCCAGTTGGCTGGTTTGAGGCTGGCGAGTCTTAACTTCTTGGTCCTAAACTAATCTATGAAGGTTTGAAGAAATTTAATGTGATAATGTATATATTGAAAATATCCTATAGTCGGCAAAAGTCTTATGCCGACAATAGGAGAAGAGACCTTGAATTTTGAGTGGGTGATAAGGTATACTTGAAAATTTCACCTAGGAAGTGAGGTATGATATTTGGCAAGAAAGGTAAAGTTAGTCCCTGGTATGTGGGTCCCTATGAGATATTGCAACGGGTTGTAAAGATTGCATATGAGTTTAAATTACCTATTGAACTAGTTTTAGTTCAGCCGGTATTTCATGTCCCCATGCTGAAGAAGTGTATCGGTGACCCCGAGTCCATTCTTTCCTATTAAAGGACTAGGTTTGGATGAGAAACTTTCCTATGAATAGGTTCCGGTGGAAATCCTTGATCGTCAAGTAAACAAGTTGAGGAACAAAGAGGTGGCCTCCTTAAAAGTTCTATGGAGAAACCACCTAGTTGAGGGAGCAACATGGGAGGACGAGGCCGACATGAAGTCTCGTTATCCTCATCTTTTTCCTAATTGAGGTTAGTATTTCCTGTTAATAATAAAGATAATGAATATTGTGTATTTTGACTTAATTTTTAAGTAGGTGCTTGTTTTCGTAAAGGTTTGTGCCAAAATGGAGTTTTCATGAAAAATGCTTTTGTGTTAACTTGCACTTATATGAAATTTTAGTATATGTTGCCTTGTTAAGATTATGTTGTTTTGTTTTTGTCTTGAGAAGAAGGATAGCATGGTAACTCTTTGACGTATTTTGAGCTCATGTTGATAATAAGAAGGCAGTTCATCATTATGTGTTAAGAAATGTTGAACTCTTATATCTTGTACATTATGAATTGAGTTGTTATTTGTAATGTTGTTGATATGTGTTGAATGTAGTTGTGAAGTACTCCAATGAGATGTGACTCACGTGGATTATATTTTGTTGGTTAGGCTTATAGTATTGAGTCTATCCTTCCTCTTCAAAAAGACTTTAGTGTCCTTCGGGGACGAATGTTCCTAAGGAAGGGATAATGTAACACTATGAAAGTCCATGACTTAGTCTAGAGCCTCACATGTTGAACTAAGCCTTGAAAAAATGTCTAACCCTAAATTAATGTATTTAAACTTGTTAAGAAGTGTTAGAATCCAAACATCAAGAAACGTCCACGACGTTCGGTAAACTAGTAACTTGGACTAGTGTAGTGCTAGGATGGTTTCAAAGAAGTGTCTAAAGGGTTGTTCATGGTAAGGTGATAAGAGTGGACATAGGTTTCTAATACGGGGTATAAGGAAATAAGACCGATGGAGGAGTTCCAACCTTCAAGGGCAATCCAAAGCCAAAAGGCCAAGGCTGCCCAAGGAAGGAGGATACTGCGTGCATTTTCACGAGCATGACCAAGGAAATATGGGGAGATCGTAATGATGACTTGGCAATAGGGGAAGGTGACATGAAGAGATAGCTATTGTCCTAGACACCACAAGCCACTTCACGACTTGTGGTGCACTTGAAGGAAGAAAGGGGGCAGTCGTGAACATGCCTTAGCCATTTGGGGGAAAATGGGTGGGGTGTTGGTGAGCTATTGCCTAAGATCACCATGATCCACTTAACGGGCCGTGGTGCATGTTCACGTAAGGGAGTAAGGGGTCGTGAAGTTACCTCAGAGAAAAATGGAGGTGGCTTGTTTAGGGAGCTACTGCCTCACCTTTAAGTACCACCACCATGGTCCTTCAAGCACTTCACAGACCGTGATGTGGGGCGTTAAGGTGGATAGGGCTTCACAGGTAAAGTTAAGTTGGACTTGACTTTTGGAAGTCCAACTTAATGAGGGGTATTTTGGGGGTGGACTATATATTTTGTTCTGTCAAATATCATCCATTTCCCACTCCAAAACTGAAACATAAATTGAAACACAAATTGCTCCCACGTCTCTCTACTTTCTCTCTCCATTAATCCTCTATTGAAGAAGCAAAGAAACATGAAGAAGAAGAAAAAGTCACCAAGGTTCTTACTCAAATTTTGTGGACAAATTTTCATTAAGGTATGAGTTCTTCACTCTTCATATTCCTTTCTCCAAGAAGTCCTTTCAAAGTTGATTTCTAAATAACCCAATTCCCAAGGTTTTTCTCTACAAAGTTTTTTTTTTTCTAAACATGAAATTGATGATTAATTATGACAAATTGTGATTACCCATGTTTAATTAAGCATAGATTGTTGAGTAATTGATGTCGATTAATGGGATTTTTGTGTAGTCTATGCCCTTTCCCCAATTTGCACAAATATTTGATCTTGCTTATGAATTGATGAGAATTGATGAATGTATTGATTGTTAGACCTGTTTTGACTATTCTATTTCATTCATCGAATGCCTAATGTCTCTTATTGTTGGGATTGGATCAAATTCTTGAAGAATTCATGGATGAACCCTTTCCCCTAAACCCTAACTATGAGTTAGACTTGTAGATGATTAGGGTTATTACAATTTATTATGTTATAGTTCAATTCACTATATTATGAGGATGGTAATGTGGTTGTTGGATGATTGTGATGAATTTATGGTAAAATGTTGAACATGGCTTACGAAGGCTATGTGGTAAGACTTTGTGACCTTAATCCTTTACTTCAAAGATGATGGATTATACTTGATTATGATGTGCAATTGAAGTATTTTGTGTGATTAGACTAAGAAGGTGATGATATGATGAATGTGATGAAATGTCTTGACTATGTGAATGATGAGATCATGTTAAGGGTATGATGATACTAGGTTAAACATGAATCACTTGTGTTCCTTATTATGTTACCAATGTGATATGTTGATCTCACAAATGATGGGTTGTTATGAAAGGAAGTTCTCATGCAATACCTAATTAGTTAATGAGTATGAATATACAATAGGTTAGTCTCCTATGGCCTATACTAAGATATAATGATTAAGAAAGGCTTAAATACAGTTCAAAAAGGGACTTTATCTTAGCACCGAGCGAACAAGATGTGAGATGTGTCCCTTCCCAATGTGGGAAGGTACATTCAATATTATGCTTATGATATAAACATTATAATGTGAAATGCATAAAAAGGGTCTATAGTATATATTCTAGTTCTTGAACTATGTTGCCCCCATAGGAACACTAGCTAGTGGATCCACCTAGGATGCTATGTTCATGTTTTTGTTCAACCTTGGAAAGTATACCACCTTCTTTCGGTGTAGGGTTTCATGACACCAGATAACACATTTAGCTCATGTGGTCTATGCCGGTTAAGGCAATTGTTCCCAAAGGTAAAATGAATGACTAATGTAAATGACAATGGACATTTATTAGGATGACTTGAAGGGTCTAATTAGGATAGGTAGGGGTATGGGGCTCTACCTAGACATTGCACAAGTTAACTTTAAAAGGAGTCTTAGGAGATGGTCTTATGTAATATGATATCATGCAATATGAAATGTAGGCTCTATATGATGTTGACTATATTTATGAACATATTATTAGTCTAAATTGTTATATGTGGTGATGCTACGTATGATGATATGTTGGATAAAACTAAGCATTACTTATGATCTCCTATCTTGTTTACTTGATTATGTGGGTTTATGGGGCTTCACATGAGCATTACACTTGTAGGCTTGGGATCGGATTGTATGTAAGGGCTTTGGATGCTATATTGTTATAAGCTATTGACTATGAAATGGTGATATGACTTTATGTTGAAGTTGTCTTTGGTTATTAACATGTTTTATGTTAGTGTGATCCTTATATTGTATATGCTCTCTTGTGTGCAATAAAGGCTTTCGAAATGACTTAGCAAGTTTCTAAAGAAATGATCCTATTCATGCATGTCTTCAAATGGTTTACTTGCATATACCCATACATAGTACAAGTGGTGCACTAACCCATATTGCTATGTTTTCTACAAATATGTAGGTTCCATCCATTGAGGTTCCAGGAGGCCGATTGAAGAAGACTTGGATATATTTCTCCAAGTGTTGGTAGGTCCTCATGTTTGGGGATGTTACCTTTTCCACATTCTAGCTTTGTAATTGTATTGTCTAAAGACATTGCTCACTCCTTTATCATTTGAGACATTGATGTAAGACTATATGGCGTATTGAATTTTTAATGGCTAAGTCAAAAGTTGTACTCGTTTTACATGGTTTTATGTGAAACGATCTTATTAGACTATCTTTTATATATTGGTTATATTGTCTAAAAGAGAAGCCTAAGTAAGCTTCCTATTCGAGGAGTCTATGTAAACTCCCTATATGTAGTATGCGAGAGGTCTATGTAAACCTAACTATGTATATGTATAATGTTTTATTTTTTCGTGTTTTAGCCTATGATATGTAATGATGAATGTTAAGGGATATTCTAAGTCCTCTTTGAGGACGACGATGCCGGTTACGTCTAGGGGGTTCTCCACTAATGTGACACATATAGAGTATTAAGGACTATAGAGCACAAACTAAACATTATAGCATAGGAAACAACACATATCAAACATTGAATCTAAGGATCCTAATCATACTTAAGACCACACATTCATATAGGGTACATAGGTATGGGTCATGCTACAAAGAGTATCCAATCATCAACATTATGTCATACCTAGCCCTAACATAGTCATTCACATATAGGAGGCATTATCAATATTCCAAGAATATGACATTAGAATTGGAGAGTAGGGATAATACTTCACATAGTGTGTTCATCATAACCACACTTCACAATACATAACTTGCCTTTAAGTCCATGATCAGCTCACATACACAATGTCATTCCAGGCCAATTAACCTACCAATTCTATACAAAGTAGAGTAAATAGGTCAACCTTACAAATTCTCCAAGATTTGATCATCATTGATCAATTCACAACAATTCATCATATATTCATATAGAAACAATAGCTATAGAGACATTAACATAATCAAAATCACAATCTAAATGTTTCTGAACAAGATCACATTACCCACATTATAGGCTAAATTCACAATTGAGAGGATCATGGGTTATTCATGAAATTGGATTGAAATTCACATTAAAAACATTATATAATCATAAATTCATCATAAGTATGCTTTTGAAATAATTTTTAGAAGGAACCCATGGCTAGATTGAATGAAGAGAGTTTAATTATGAAATCTCATTAAAAATCTTTAAAGGAACTCCATAGATGAATGGTTAACAAAGGGTGAAGGATAACTTTACGTAATTAAATGAGAAGACCATGAAAACTTGAATAAGAATCCAGGAAAATCCATCAACTAGTTGTTCTTCAGCTGCATCTCCAATAGAGGCTTTTAGAGAGAGTTTCTTTTGAGAGGGAAGGGTGAAATTCGAAGAATGAATTGGGAATTATGTTTTCATGTTATTAAATAACTTAATATACGTAACATAACCCATAATAACCGTCCATACTCTAATTAGGACGTGGGGTGAATTTCCCATTCACCATTTTAATGGACAATGTGCATAGCAAGCAGTTGCGCGCAGGTTACATCGACGAGGGCAGTCAATGGGGTGTCATCTAATTGACGAGCCATCCTTGTGCTACGTCATTTCGGACTAAGGCTCACATATTGGGGTCTAAGATCACTTGGATATGTTTTGAACAACTCCCCCAATTGATTGGGAGTCGATTCATCCACGAGGCGTCGATTTGTGGGTCGTCATTCAGGCAGTGTCTAGGCAGCGTTTGGGTCCTTCTCAAAGACCCCTTGGGTGGTCCTTGTGGAGTCATGCCCGAACGTTTTGAACCTTCATACACTCGTATAAACTTTAGGGATCTTCCGTATAAATTTGAGCACCAAACAACACGTAAAACATACCAAGGCACACTAGAACACACTAGCACTTCTCAAGGTTAACTTTCGAACGTCTCGAATGTTCTTGGACGTTTGACCTCCAAACCACTTGAAATCAATTATACACCCTTTAAAACACTTAATTAACATATTACCCTTTTTATTCACATGAGAGACTCTAGATACCTTAACTCATTTTGAGGGACCTTACAATATCCTCCACTTGGGAACATTCATCCTCAAATGACACTTGGAATATTTTAAACACTTTCAAGGACTCGATGACTCAAAGAAACTCACAACATTCAACAAATCATCACATATCATTAAATGCACCAAACTTACAAGGAAAACCAAATTGATGCCATCATGATCTCGATACAACACAAGCAAGTGAAACCTTTATTCACTAACTCCTTAATGCATAAAACACATAGGCACCTCTCATCTTAATAGGAGGAACATCCGTATCCTAATCCTAAAATGGTTTTTACATTTCATTTCATCAAGATATCAACATGCAATACCATTTAAATCACACATAGGCAGATTCAACATCATCACTCAAGAAGCAAGTAAGTAACTAACAATAAATGGTCATAGACTTTGAGCAATATAGATCTACAAAGATACTCACCTTGTAGATATAGTACCATAAAGGCCATACTTAACATTACCATGTTTAGTTATGCTTTAGGAGGAATTTCCTTCTCCTTAACATACTCACATGTTATTATTGAGTTCATATACAAGCAATGCACAAAGGTCAATTCATTTTAAATGAGAAATTCTCAACTTTTTATCCCAAAGCATGCTCATACTTCTTTCCTAATGAAGTAAAAATGGTAATTCACACCAAACACATCACAATAATAGGAAATCATATCACATAGTTTCAATTTCTAGCATGACATAGTCTTCATAAACATGCATCATTTAGGGAAATTCATGCAATTTATAGGCATACACAATGAAAATGGATAGACATACCTTTACTCCCCAAGAGTTACCATATAATAACACTTCCCAAACCATACAAATCACATAATTTCAAAGGGACTCATCATTATCTTGTTCCACACATTATAAGTGACATCAACCATGCTTCTTACATCATCTCATGAAGTCAAATGCACATTTATCATATCAAGATGCACAACAACATGAGAAAACATGAATTTGATCAAAAATCCATTTTCATGCAACTATGAACCTTCAAAACATGCATAACATAGTGTCACATAGGATATGCATATCACGTGGAGAACATGCAACTTGTACTTATATGCAAAACTCCAATAATGAACAAGCTACTAAGAACTCTTAGGTTTCAAGCTTGAGTAAGAATAGAAGGAAAAGATAGGGATGTCAACAACCTTACTACTCAACTCATCATCCCCCACTTAGGGTGAAACCATTTAAGAGCAACTCATCTAAACTACAAAGGAACCTTAGATTACTAAGCTTAATAACTAAGAAAATCATCCCCCTCTTGGGGATCTAAGCTTATGCAAACCCTTCATCAACATCACCTATATGTGATTCTCAATATAGAGAAGTTCAAGGTAACTCAACAGAAGAACAAAGAGGGCATTCAAAACCTCAACATCTAGGTACATTGTCCCCAACTTGGAGTAAGCCTAATCACATCATGCCCTTAAACACCAAGATCAAGGCAAGTAAACAACAACCTACAAGGGCCATCATCCTTTTGTAAAACCTTCCAACCAACCATGCTTAGGTGCAACCTAAGCATTTTCTTTAGATGACCATACTTTGAATCAACCTTAAGAGACAACTAACCACCTTCAAAGTAGGTCAACATTAACTCTTTTCCTCTTCCCATAAACTAAGGGATACATACATCCTTATAAGTCAACCTTAGGGAAAAGCATAAACCCAACATATGGAATAAAACCATTTCTTCCTCTTTTTCCCACTCTTTAGAATAGGTTCATAAAGGGACTCATCAACTAGTCATAAGGGTTCTGCCATCAAATAACATACTTCACAATCACCTTATAAGGTTCAAAACTCTACTTCACTTCTTAGAATCAAGCCTATAGAAGAGACTCCAATCCATACAAGGAAACTATGAACCATTATACATATACAAGGGTAACATGCATCTTTACCTATTTACCACATTTCACCAAGACATTTCAAAAGTATCTCTTAACATTATACTACAATCATACACAATCACTAGGGGACCTATCATCTCAAAGGGGACTCTATTCAACAATAACAACTCTTAACAAGCTATAACCATATCATATCATAATTTCTCAACATAACATCTCATTTCTCATAAATCACATATTTAACTATAGTTGGCATCAAATCAACACATGCCAAATTCACCTTCACATATACTCATCAAACCACAAAAACAAGGTAAACATAAAAACTCACTTTTTCTCTCTTAAACATTTAGACATCAGCCCATCTAAGCAATCACATCTAAAAGACCACCGTACAAGGAAATATAAGAGAGAGATCATATAGAGTTGAGTAATATGGAACTACATGAGAATAGTGTAGAAGGGAAACTCTATCTTCCTATAGAATCTCGCTCATTGATGTGTCGCGACTCACCATCGATGAACGAGACTCTACTAGACGTGGCAATATGAGACTTTTGACCCTAAGAACCAGTTTTATAAATTCATGCTATGATACCATGTTTGTCACGACCGGGGACCACCCCTTGAAGTATAATGGTGTACTTGAACTCTCAGAAGTCTTATACAAGCCCATAGTCATCATTAATTACATTTTTATAAGAAATTAAGCAGAAAATTTATAACTTTTCATAGCACATCATATGCTAGAAGTACACCACGTATATATATATATATATATATATATATATATATATATATATATATATATATACATATATAAAAAAATACATAGTGCAACTTTAAGTCTATTTTGCCATCTTAGACTCAACATCAATAGAGTAGATTAAGGACTTGACCCTTGACAACATAACATAATACTCTAAGCTATTACATAAACTTTTAAGAATAACTTGACATAGGAAATCCTTGAATCATAAGAACCCTTTGCTTGAACTTGGGAAAGCTATCCAAGACCTTCACTTTAAGAGACATCCTCTAGCCATCACCACCTACATTTTGTGTAAAAAGATGAAGAAGAATGGTATTAGTACAAGAATGCAGTAAGTATGACAACCATGCAAAAACATTCATTTAAAGATGACATTTGGTTAGAAAACCATGCATCATGCCTTTTTGTAAAAATTCTTGAAACATTCATATAATAAGTACAACATAGCGCATATAGGCATGGACATTATTCATAACATCACATAAAGCCACATAATGCATTTAAATCACATTTAGAATTTCATAATGTTATCTTTCTTTTACCTTAAGTCATTTACCCCCAAAGTAACCCTCTCGTAATACTTTCTGCAATGCATGAATAGTGTTCCATTCCACCATCTACACTCAAGCATCACCTTAAGGTCACCAAGGTGAACACTCATACAACCTTTATTAACTCAACACATGCATTCTTAGAAGCATAGCATATCATAAGAGACATACTTCACATATGACCCAACATACTTCATGAACCACATAGAAGACTCCTTCCAAGACAACATGCAAGTCAACACTACCAATAACATCATAAGAGGAAATAGTCAACAATAGCATACTTGAACTTCATTTCATAAAGACATCATAAGACCTTACTCATAATACCAATCTAAGCCTACTAGTACAATGCACATGTGAAACCCCATAACCTCACACATACAAAGTAAACCCATAAAGAAACCACAAGCACTTACTTCATACATCAACATGTCAAGTATAGACAACTTCATACATACGAAGTAAGACCTTCATCATATGGTAATTAAGACCAACATTATGCACATGAGATAAGACCTTCATCATATAGGCACAGTAGGACTCATACTATGCATATTATCATAACAAGTAGTCCAATACCATAATTTCATGCATAAGTGACATATATATATACATATAGAACACCTTCCTAGAACTCCTTTCAAGAGCTACTTGTGCAATGCATAGGTAAGTTCTCATTACTTTATTTCCATTGTCCATTTTACATCAGGGAAAGTATAGCCTTAACCGACACTAGACCATGTGAGTTAAACATGGAATCCACTGTCATGAAACCCCACACCGAAAGGAGGTGCTCTACTTGCCATGGTAGAACATTAACATCATGCTAGCATATTAGGTGGATCCAGTTGCTAGATACTATGGGGGAAACATAGTTATGGAACTTGGAGATGTATAATTGTAGCTCTTTTTATGCCAAATTGGGCATTATAGTTTTCACCTCGTGAGGACTATGGTGAACCTACCTTCCCATTGGGAAGGGACACCTCTCATCATCAAGTTTACTCAGTTCTAAGCTAAGTTCCCTTTATTGAAAAGCATTTATTAACTTTACTTCATAAGAATAGGCTTTAGGAGATTAACTCCTCATATGCATAGCTCATAGGTTATAGATGAGAATGTTTTTTCATCAACCTAACTCATATGAGAAAACCTTTAACATGGACATAGCATAATCAAGCACGATCTAGTTTAAAGTAAAATTGAGAACACCTTTCAAAGGACCCTACTTTGCTAGATTATCCTACATGCTTGATAAATATGGTTTCATATGTGTGTATGTGCACTTATATGAGAACACCTTTCGCATAAACACATTTGGACACTAATCATATTCATACTTAATCATATCATGTTCTTGACATCATAACATATACTTTCATGTTCAAAGATTAATTATGCATTCATATTCATGTACATAGAGAAACCACCCTAGGAAGTATCCTATCAAATACACATGTGCAATTTATACACAAGGTCCTATACCCTTACCTATTCTAGTACACCTATCAAGTCATCCTAGGTAAGATACATTATGATTCTTTCATGAACATATACTTTACATGCATAGTAGTAGACATGGGTGCATATGAGAATTATCCTTTCATTAGTCACCATGAACATATACTACTTATAGACATGTATGAGGTGTGTGTGTACATTGGTCAACATGATCATATCATGGCAATTTACATATATTGAGGCAGCCACGCTCTAGATACAACATTCAAAATTCATATCCCTAAAGTCATACACAACTCAAATATAGAGTATTAAGGAATATAGAACACACACTCAACATTATAGCATAGCAGATAAGACATATCCAATATTGAATCTAAGGCTCCTAATCATACTTAGGACACACATTCATATAGGGAACATAGGTAGAAGTCATGCTACACAAAAGTATTCAATCATCAAAATTATAGCATACTTATCCCTAACATATTCATTCACATATAGGAATCATCATCAATATACCTAGATCATGATACTTGATTTGGAGACTAGGCCAATACTTCACATTGTGTGGTCATCATAATCACACATCACAATAAATATCTTGCCTTCAATTCCATGATCAGCTCAATATAGAATGAAAAGAAAGTAAACATCTCCACTATAAGTGGACCATACCACACAATGCCATTCAAGGCCAATTCAACTACCAATTCTATATAAATTAGAGAAAATAGAGGAAATCTTACGAATACTCCAATCTTTGATTATATCTGATTAATTCCCAACAATTCATCATAAATTCAAATAGAAATAGTAGCTAAATATACATTAACATAATCGAAATCACAATCTAACAATATCTCCACAAGATCACATTACCCACATTATAGGCTAAATTCAGAATCTAGGAGGATCATGAGTTCTTCATGATATTTTATTGAAATCTACATTAAAAACAGTATACAATCATCAATTAAGCATAAGAAGTCTTTTGAAATCATTTTGAGAAGGAACACATGTCTAGATTGAAAGATAGAGAGTTTGATCATGAAATCTCATTAAAAACCTTTGGAGTAACTCCTTAGATGAATGGTTAACCAAGGATGAAGGATTAACATACCTCATTAGATGAGAATACCGTGAAAATTTGAAGAATAATCCATGAAAACCTATCAACAAAGTTGTTCTTGAGCTTCATCTCCAATGGAGGTTTCTAGAGAGTTTATTTTGAGAGGGAAGGGTGAAATTTGAAGAATGAATTGGGAATTGGGTTTTCATGTTATTAACTAACTTAATATACCTAAAACAACACATAATAACCATCCATGCTCTATTTGGGACGTGGGATGAATTTCCCATTCACCCCTTTAATGGACAGCGTGCATGGCAAGCAATTGCAGGCTGCATCGACGAGGGCAGTCGATGGAGCGTTGTGTGATCAATGAGCCATACTGATGATCCGTCATTTCGGACTGACGCTCCCATCTTGGGGATAAACTCACACGGCTAAGTAGTTACCAACACCCCCAATTGACGGGGCATCAATTCATCCATGATTCATCGACTTGTAGGTCGTCGTTTGGACACTACCAAGGCAGTGTCTAGGCAACGTTTGGGTCCTTCTCAAGGACCCCTTGGGTGGTCCTTAGAGAGTTGTACCTGGACGTTTCGACCCTAAATACACTCGTATACATGTTAGGGACCTTCCCTATAATTTTTAGCACCAAACAACATGTAAAACATAGCATGTCACACTAGAATACACTAGCACATCTCAAGGCTAACTTTTGAATGTCTTGGACGTTCTTGGACGTTTGACCTCCAAACAACTTCAATCAAGTATACACAATGTAAACACTTAACTAACATATTATTAACCTTTTTATGCACATGAGAGGCTCTAGCTACCTAAATTCATTTTGAGGGACCTTACACTTCTTGATGTAACCTTAGTTAACTAATATTGTAGGAAGTGGCCTTAACCGACTTATGAGACCATGTGAGTTATAACATGGAATTTGATGTCTTACACACAGAAAAGGGGTGTCCCACCTTCCAATATGAGACCATGAACTTATTGCTTACGTGGATCCGCTAGCTAATGTCTATAAAAATAATCATCGTCTGGGGGCACATAGGTATGGGACATGGGTGGTTGCTGCTTATCCACTCGGTGCTTAGCATAAATACCGTGGAATATTTATTAATCTTAACTTTTTTTATCTTAAAATGATACGGTATTCGTCACTTGTCTTATCATAAAGAGATATGGGTAGTTGCCACTTGTTTTATCATAGGATATGTTACGACCCTCCAAATGAACTAGGTTAATTAGATCATATCATATGTTTTGTGAGTTAATAAGATGTTAAATAATGAATATTATCAATAGAAGTCAGTTTGAATAATGTGAAATTCAAGTGTCAGAGAACGACTAAGACGTTCGGAAGTTAGCCTTGGTGTGTGCTAGTGTGCCTTCGACTGTTTTATGTGTTGTTTGGTGTTCAAATTTATAGAAGAGGACTCTAACACCTAGATGAAAATTTTTAGGGTCTAAACGTCTAGATACGAATCCCCAAGTATCACCTAGGGGTTCTTGAGGAGAACCGAAATCCTTGGCAAGAAGCTTCCAAAACTGTCCAAACGACAACCCTCAACCAACAATCAGTTGTTCAGTCGACGCCCCATCGATTGGAGGCCTGGTGCCACACTTTCTTGTGAGATATTAGCCCCCAAATTTTAAGTATCTTATTCAAACGACGCCCCATCAGAACGTCTCATCGATCAAACGACGGCCTATAGTTGGCAACCGTCATTTAACACCTGCAACTTTCTGCATGTGTCTCGGCCAATGTGAGGGTGTTTTGGGAAATTCACCCAATATCCAAATTTAAGTCCTAGACGGTTATTTGGGGTTATATATGCTAGTTTAATTTAGATAATACTCAAAAACCTAGACTAAGACTTTATTTTTAAAAATCAAACCCCAAGATCAAAAGAAGTTTCTCTAAAACCTCCATAGAAGCTGGAAGTCAAGTTGAACCTAGGATTGAAGTTCTTCATTGATTTCTTTTTCAAATTAATTGGATTTCTTAAATTTAGGTATGGTGATTTCATCGTTGATTCTTGTCTCATTCAAGGAGCCAATTCCATAGGTTTTTCAAAGATATTCAAAAACCTTAAAACCCTTTTTTTATTCTAAGCATCAGTTCTTGCATAAAAAGGTTTAAATCAATGTTTTATGAAGTAATTAATGTTTATTGGTGGTTTTAAGATCAAAACTTACTTTAACCCATGTACTTCTTGAATTCCTAATTTTGGATCTAAAGTGGGTGAATTGATCGTGGCTTAATCTTATTGAATTCATGTGTAGATTGTATTGGGCTATCAAAATATGTGTAGATCATAGTAGAATTGTTCATAACTTGCTTTATAATGTTGATGTATATATTCAAAGTTGTTGGATCATTGATATGTATTGATTGTTGGCTTAGTCTTGTGTACGTTGATATTTGTAAGAGCTCTTGTTATGTTAATTGGTTGAAAAGGCTAAGGATTGATGATGATGGTGATTGGAAGGTGGTGAATTGACCTAATCTTTTGCTTATCATATAATTGATATTGAATTGTATCGATTTGTAAGGTCCACTTATGGTTGCGGTGTTTAATTGTTATATATGTTATGAACATGGCCTTGTCGGCATCATTATGTGAAATATGATATGATCATGATATGGTATATGTGAAGGTATAAAATGAAGGTGTTCATGTATTTTTTATATGATCCTATATGGGTTCTATAATGGTATGATTGAATGTATTTCCTTTCTAGTTGTTGATATATGATGATGAAGAACTAGAGATAGCCTTTATAGAATGATGTTGTGCCTTGATTGGTAGACTTAGGTCCCTCTTCTTAATACAGGAAACCTTATAAATTATGAACTGTTGGATTTGGTAGACTTAGGTGCCTTCTCCTTAATATATGAAAGTTATGTTAATGTTATCTCTTGACTAGGTAAGCTTAGGCACCCTTGTCATGTAAGTGTATGAATGAATGAAGAATTAAAGTCTAGGATCGGTAGACCTTAAGTAAGTGCCCTTCTATGAAAAATTATATGTAACCTTGAATATGAAAAGAAGGTTAAGTATGTCAAACCTTGAATATGAAAAGAAGTTTAATAAAAGCCTTGATTGTTAGAACGTAATGGTGCCCTTCTTGAGTGGAATGATGGATTTAGGGATAGGTTGGCCGGAACAGCATGAAACCATCTCTAAGAATGTCATATGATCTATCCTTGGAAAAAGTGTTAGGATATTGTAGGAATTAGTGATGGTAGCTTCTCTAATACACCTAGCGAATGATTTACTCCCTTGAGAACAAAGGAAAAACACCGAGTGAATATGCTTGTGGTAGTCGCTCTACTTTAGATGAAACT
The DNA here is from genome assembly GCA_022817965.1 of Solanum lycopersicoides. Lineage (NCBI taxonomy): Eukaryota > Viridiplantae > Streptophyta > Magnoliopsida > Solanales > Solanaceae > Solanum > Solanum lycopersicoides. The sequence continues at coordinate 61,202,570 of CM040629.1, read as the reverse complement.
AGAGTACAAAGAAGCCATTGATATCTCTTAACCATGTTCTAACATGGGATGAGTCTTAGTTCTACCCTTGGAAAGTAGAACACCTTCCATGGTGTAGGGTCCTTATGACCTAGCTAGTAAGGTCTATGTCAGTTAATGTCTATTCTCATCATATGGGATGTACATTGTAGTTATTGGATGGGTTCTACAACGTGTGGGTAGTGGAATGGGACGATATCTACACATGGCACGAGTAGGCCTTGAAGGGTCTAAGATGAGTTCCCTAGGTCTACCAAGACCATTAAGTGAAGTCCTCTAATTGATTACTTGTCTTTTTTAAATGGCTTTAAATAAATATTGTTGACTTAAATAAAATATGTTGAATATAAAGGTTCTTGTCTAAGGTAACTTTGAGGATTTCTTAGGTATTCTTGGAGAGGGTGTATGTGTCACATCCTGAAACCATACCCTAGAAGATAGGGTGCAATCTCGGATTGCGACCGGCGTCGTCGAACTCTCAGAGTTCTAAGACAAGCTTCATTCATATCATTCATTGCATATACATAGTGAAAAGTAGAGCGGAATTAAAACTTTTCACAAAACATAATATAGTCTTTAAAAATCTCTTTCATATAAAAGTAATAGAAATGCTAAGTCTCAATCTCATCATCTTCAGACACAAGAGTACTTTGGGACACGGCCCATACTTCAATACGAAAATAGAAAGACATAGTCTATTACAATACTTCAAAGAAAACAATAAAAGACATATGCCCTCGAGTCAATTGAGGGCATACTTCAACTTCTTCTTGAACGATATTCTAAGTCCAAGCCTTCACTTCACAAGATCTTCACCTACCAAGAACTATAGATAGAAAATAAAGCATGGAATTAGTACAACCACATGTACTAAGTATGGCAATATGCATAAAATCATGAAAACGGACTTTATTGGAAATATGCATATTTTCATTTGGAAATCATAGTTTAAACATAAGAACATCATTTAGCAATTAGGAAACACATAAGATAACCATTAACCAAAAATAACATTTAAAGAACTCACTTTACAGTGAGCTATATTCACTGTACAGTGAATTAATTCACTGTTACAGTGAAGCACTTCATCCCTCACTTTAAGTCTTCCTAGCATGTAATTCCCTCACTTAAAGTCATCCTAAGATTAACTTAAGTCACACAAAGAGAGACCGCCCATACACCCTCTCTAGATGTGCCTAAACGACCCTTAAGATTACCTACAATGAGTCACATACATACTTAGAAAACAATCATAAACATTTATGTAAGATTCATCTACCAAAGGTGATTTCCAAGGTTCACTTGGGTGAGTTTGGAGCGATCGCCCATACAATCTCTATCACACACACACAAGAGATCCTATAGACTACCTATAAATAGAATCATTCTCACTAAACACACCAACACTTAGGTTAGAAGACATTCTCCTTCCAAGCACTATCAAAAGACCTACTTAAGTAAATCGAGAAGATAATGTCCATAGTGCAGTGACCTCTTCAAGATTACCTAAACAGTCCTTAAGACTTCCTAAGGTTTAGATCATGTCAACAAGATTAACCAACTTCCCTAACTAGAGTCATCCTCAAGACTTCCAAAGATAAGACATGAAGAGACCATCCTTTCATGCCCTCCTCACACTTTAGCTAAGGAATGCTTAAGTCACTTTAGATTAGGTACTCATTCATTTAAATTGTTACTAACATAGGTCATTAGTTCATTAAGACTCATACATCACATAAGACATTCACATAAAACATCACATAAGACACTCGCATAATGGTCTTGGACAAGACCTAGGAACTCCACATAACACCTTCAAAGTCTATTGTGCAATGTCTAGATAGCGTCCCATACCACCACCTAAACCTCATAAGCTTATCTAATGCTAATAGGTATTCCACATGATAGGCAATAACCGACATAGACCATGGTAGCAAGACATGGAATCCGAAGTTCTATCTACTCCGATTAGGTTGTTCTACTTGCCAATGGTAGAACTTTGACACATCCCATGAAGGCACATGGTTAAAGAATATGAAGGGCTTCTTTGTATTCTAGTCTCATACTTAACTAGAACTACTTCCCTTGCCATACTCACTCGGTGCTAGCCTTCTTTCTCATAGAGTATTTCATACATTAGGTTTACATAAAAGGGTTCCATATCTAGTTCATAACCCAATTACATTTACCCTACCAAGGAAGGTCCACTAGGGCTACCTCACAATGGCGATAAGAAGCTCATGATGACTTTCCTAAGGTATGTTGTGATGCCGTTCCAGCCAATCAACCCTAAGTCCATCACTCACCACATGAAGGATACCATTACGGCTAACTACTTCACAATTTATAACCTCGCCACTAAGTTCAAGGTTCCACATAAATGACCCTCTTATCATTAAGGTCTCACCTATATTTATTTATTCAAACTAAGAGTTATAACACCCTAAATCAAGACATCACATATCCATAATCATATATACATCAAGCAAGAGATACAAGTCAACCAAGACAAGACATCACATACTTCACCTTTAACACATAGTACAAGTCATTCTAGAAACACCTCTAAAACAACCTAACATATTCAAGTCAACCTATATATCGTCATAACATCATTAATATACTCCACACAGACTCATAAAGTCAAGTATGAATAACCAAGACTTAACCTAACACTACGCTCAAAATGTCAAGTCAAAGTCTAACATGATCACTTAAGGCAACATAACTAGAAGAACACATACATGACTATATAACCTCACATGAAGATAGGTAATGCCATAATTCACATCATCAACTACACAAATAGCCACATAACTTCAAGTAGTTTTCATTAAGGCCATGCTCATAATATTGCATAAAGTAACGCCGACAAGGCCACATCAATTGCAAGTAAAACACATAACACCGCCACCATAAGTGGACCATACCAAACACAATAGAATTAAAGTATAATTAATACAAAATTAAGGAAAATGGGGCAGCATACCTTCATCCCCATATCCACACTTCAATTCAATGCCAAATCAACCAATTCAACATCACAAGGCCCTTACCCATGGCCATGAACAATAATTCAAAGCAATAACTATAAAACTCAATGAATCTACATCAATTGAATCTAGGTTTAACAATCTAAGATCAATTAGATATCAATTGAATACAATTCTTATATCATTATAAAGCCCATAAGAAACTACACAACAATTCATCAACATTAGCTTAATATCAAGTAACCCAATAAGTAGTCAAAACTAGGGTTCATCAATTCACATGGGTTCATAGGTAATTTAGGTTGAAATCATCAATACAATATCAATTAGATCATAATTCAATGTTTAGAAATCATTTATGCAAGAACCCATGGTAGAATCCCGAAATTTGACAATTCACTTTAGAAAACTTTGTAAAACACTTTGAGAATTGGGCTCCTTGATGAAATAAGTTTCAAGGATCAAAAGCCATACCTCAAGGATGATAATACTTCATTTTGATGAATAATTTCCACTCAAGAACCCCTCACCAAGCTGCCTCTTCAATGGAGTCTTCAATGGAGGTTTTGGGAATATTCTAAGAGTTTTGGGTTTTCAATTTGGAAGAATGAAGTCTTTAGGGTGTTAACTACTTATATAGTTAATTTAAATACCCATAAGACCCTTAATAAACCGCCTAAACTCTTATTTGGAAGTGGAGTGAATTTACCAATTCACCCCTGACTTGGCAGAAAAATATGCACAGGAGACAAGGCCTACGACGACCGTCATGGCCCTTCGTTGCAAGCTCTAGTTGCAACGGACCGTCATGGCCCGTCGTTGCAAGATACAGTAGCTTGAAAAGTGTCCCCTCTACACCCTTGAACAAGGCCCCCACGACGAGACCCTTGTGAAGGGGCGTCACAGCCACTACTGGACGTTGACAGCTCCATCGCAAGGCTGCTGCGACTGCTTGCACATCAGTATTGGGTCCTTCCTCAACGACCCTTCGATGGTACTTGGGGATAATTTCCTGGACGTTTATAACCCAAATATGATCATATATAATTTTAACACCTCTCACATGAATTTCATCCAAAATGAACACATAAAACTCAACGAAACTTGCCTAGACGTACAAGGTCGACTCATGGCATATCTTTCGAACGCCTTGGACGTTCTTGGTCGTATGACCTCCAAACTTCACGAAACTTTAACCACTGCCTATACATGCTATATTAACTCTATTAAGAAAATTAAAACACCATGAAACACACATAAACACATGAAACCACATAAGAGACAATTAGGTGACTTAGTCGTCAAACGTCTTAGTCGTCCCTTGACGTTTGACTTCCAACACCTCTAATATTTTAGCTACTGCGTCTATACCACATATTAAACATATTTAGGACCATAGAACACCAAAATCAACATATTAGGCTCTGGTTAACCTATGTCATTTTCGAGGTCTTACAGTATGAGCGGTCTCTTCATGTCTTACTTAGGTGGGTCTTAGAGTAACCTTGGGTAGGGAGTCTAAATGAAATGGGTTCTAAATGGTTATGGTCATATCTTGTGGACTAATTGAATATGTCTTATACGTAAAGATTGACTTGAAGATGTTTCTTATACTTGTTTTATGAGATTTTTATCAAAAGAGCATGAAAAGCATATCTTAAAGTAAATATCTGTTTTAGCATTGTTTTCTTGCATGTTCACCATACTTAGTGCATTTAATGTGCTAATTCATATTTTTTCTCTATTTCTACAAGTATAGGTGGCAAGTGAGGATTCTCTTAGAAGTGAATCTTTGGAATAGCATTCTTTCAAGAAGTTTGGCATGTTCTCATATGATTCGAGGACATGGTTTATGTTTTATTTCCTTTTTAAAAAGACTTTGTAATAGACTATAGATATAGTTTCAGAATGATGTAATGAGTCGTGACCCTATGATATTTATTGTATCTAAGATGGCAATGACGAGACTTAGTCCTTTCTTATATTCTATAAAGATTTAGACTATTGTTGTGAAAAGTTTTAACAACGCACTATTTTCATATATATGCAATGAATGATGTCTAATTTTTTATATAATACCTATGAGAGGTCGAGTACACCTTGTGATGACTTGGAGGTGCTCCCGGGCCATTACAAACTTGGTATCAGAGCATAAGCTTATGAAGTAGTATTTAGGATTAAAAGTCTCATTAAAGCCATGTATACTAGAGTCTTGTTCAATGGTGGTGAGTCGCAACACATCTTTAAAAAGAGGCTATAGGACGATAGAAGTTTCCCTTTCTTCCTTACTCTTGTGTCCTTCCGTAGAGTTGAGGTTATAAGTGTCTTTTTCTAATCTCTTATCTTGTGTTTATAGGATATGAATACAACAAGGATGCCTGTAAGGATAGTGGATGAGGAAGTTGTGATTGAGGGAGTTTCTCCCGAGGTGGACAAGCTCCCCAAGGTGAACATGTTCCTCAAAGTAAACAAGTCTCTATAGATAATTAGGGAATGAGGTTCTAGCGGTACCCCCAGATATGAATAATGAGGAAGTTAGATGAGCTATTTTTACACTAGCCCGAGCCATGACAGCTCAAGAAAATTGAGAGGTTGGGCCTAGGATGAATGCTCTTGAGAGTACCATGACCTATAGTTTGAGGGACTTTGTGAGTATGAATTGTCCTATTTTTCTTGGTTCTAAGGTGGGAGAATATACCCAAGAGTTTCTAGATGGTGTTTATAAGGTGTTGAGTGCTATGGGGGTCACTTCTAGAGAAAAGGCGGAGTTAGATTCATACTAATTGAGGGAAGTTGCTCAAGTTTGGCACACACAATGGAAAGACAATAGATCGGTTGAATCGATTCCTATAGAATGGGAAGAGTTTAAGGAAGCATTCTTAGAGAAATACTTTCCCCGTGAGAAGAGGGAGGTGAACATGAGTGTTGAGGAGTATTCCTTGAAATTTACCCTATTGTCTATGTATGATCCATCCTTGGTGTCTAAACCTAGGGATGAGATGAGTAGGTTCCTCACCGGTGTTTCCGATCATGTAAAGGAAGTGTCGTACGACAATGCTCCATGGTGACATGACTCTATCTAGGCTTATTGTAAGGTTCCAAAAATGACTTAGGTGAAGCTAGAGCCTAACGTGGTTGTCATTATGGTCTAAGGTCCTAAGTTGGTCAATAATGTTTATTAGAGGCAGTAGCTAAAAGTTTAGGTGCATTGGAAGTCAAACGTCAAGGGACGACGAAGACGTTCTACGATTAAGTCACCTAAATGCCTTGTATGTGGTTCTATGTGTTTATGTGTGTTTCATGATATTTTGATGTTCTTAATTGAGTTATTATAGCATGTATAGGAAGTGTGTTGAGTTTCGAGAAGTTTGGAGGTCAAACGACCAATAACGTTCATGGCGTTCAAAAGATATGCCTTGAATCGACCTAGTACGTCTAGGCGTGTTTCATCAAGTTTTACGTGTTCGTTTCATGTCAAATTCATGTGAGAGGTGTTAAACTTATAGTAGATCGTAATTGGGTTGGAAACGTCTGGTAAATTATCCCGAAGGACCATTTAAGGGTCCTTGAGGAAGGACCCAAAACTGTTGCCAAAACAGTCCCAGGCAGGCCCCAGACGACGGAGCAGTCGACGACTCGTAGGCCTGTTGACGCCCCGTCAAAGGGTTTCGTCGTGGGGGACTTGGCCATGGGTGAAGAGGGAATCCTTGGCATGCTACTGTAACCACCGACGGTGGCCAGTGACGGCCCGTCATGGTGGTGACACCCCGTCAAGGGGAGGCGTTGAGTGACCTGTCTTCCCGCGCATTTCACTGCCAACTTAGGGGTGAATTGGTAAATTCACCCCACTTCCAAATAAGTGTATAGGCTGTTTATTAAGTGTTTTTTGGGTATTATTAACAAGTATATACGTGTTAAACACTTAGAAGATTTCATTCTTCCAAAAACAAAACCCCAAATCCCTTAAGAATTCCCAAAACCTCCATGAGAGTTCAAAGTGAAGATGAAGCTTGAAGATGGGTCTTCAATGGAGTTTCTTTTTCAATTAGAATTGGGTTATTCAAATAAGGTATGGGAGTTCTTCATCTAAGGTTTTCTATCACCTTAGAGCCAATTTCAAAGATGATTTCAAAGGATTTGATAAAGATGAAAAAAGTCCAATTTCTACTCTACGTCTTGGGTTCTTGCGTGAAATGTTTTATAATGTTAAGATATGATATTATTGATGTTTAAATTATGTTTTCCAATGAAATTATCCGTGAACCCTTGATCTTCTCAAATCTCTAAATTTCACTAAAATATGGGTTATGTGATTATGTCTTGAGATTGATGAATTCATGTGTATATTTCTATGGTCTTTTGATTCATGTATATATTATGTATGAATGATGTATAGGTTATTTCAATTTTATTAATTGAGTAATGAATACTCTTAGATCTTAAGCTTGTTGAATCAATATGAACTTAATGCTTCTAAATTCTAGTGTAGTTTTCTATGGGTTTTCTATTGATGTAAGTATTGTACTCCATTGATGTATATTTGGTCTTAGATTTGTAATTCTATATTGAATTGACTTAGATTAATTGATTATTATGGTTTATGCTTTGAATTGATGGTTATGGCCATGTGTAAGGGTCTTATGGTATTGAATTGAATGGTTTGGCTTTGGATTGAAGTGGTGAGGTGAAGTGGGTGGTACGCTGCCCTAACTCTTTTATTATTGTGTATTGCTATTGTAATTTAGATCTTGAAATATGTGTGATTGGTATGGTACACTTATGGTGGCGGTGTTATGTGAACTGATGTGGCCTTGTCGGCGTTACTTTATGCAATATGATGATCATGACCTTGTCGGCATTACTTGAAGTATATGATTATTATGTGATGCATGATAATGTCTATATATATGTGAAAGTATATGTGTTCTTATTGTCACGACCAAATTCTAGATCCCAAACGAGACCGGCGTCGTTGACCTCTCAGAGGTCGCAGACAAGCCTACATACATCATCGTTACTTTATCTAGGTTAATTTTAGCAGAAAATTTGAACTTTTTGTTTTCTTATTTCATGTGAAACATATTATTCTTAACATCATAGGCATTCACAAATCAACCATCTAATATAGAAATAATCAAATGATAGAAGCAGTTCATAATTGCATTAAACGTATCCTTGCCAAAACGGCACCAATACAAAGTCTGAAATGAAATGGGAAATGAAAGACAAGTGGGACATGTCCCACTAGATAAAGCCTACATCTAAGCTAGATAATAACAGTAGACATCCTCGAAAGCATGAGGGCCTACAAAATCCAGATGAAACCTCCACGTCTGGATAGCTGCAACGCCGTACTGTAAGCTCTAACGTCCACCTGTGCCTGCACCTAAAAGTAGATATTGTATGGGATTAGTACACACTTGTACTAAGTATTGGTATATGCAAGCACACGCCAAGGACATGCATTAGTAAGAATAGCTCTTTCCTAAAAACATGATTTATGGAAAGTCAAGTCAGTGGACTTGCCAAATTTGGATTAGGAAAGTCAGTGGACTTGCCAAATTTGGATTAGGAAAGTCATTCCATTAGAGTAACATGCATCATCATACTTATCATTTTGCAAGCAGCACATAACATATTGCACATATCATATCATGTAGTTCATATCATTCTTTCATATGCCATGAGACCTTGGAATCATGGACTTGACATTAGGACTTTCCAAAATGAGGGCTCAACATATGGGACCTCAACTAGGGAGCCTTCTTCAGCAAACACAGAGTCTGCTTCGTTCGTTCATACGTACTTCATTTTCATTCATTCATATACTAGTGCAATCACTAGTCATACCTAGGATGCAGTTTAAGACGCTCATCGGGTTTGCTGTGCAATGACCAAGAATAACCTAGTGTCATTACTTAAGTCTAGCTCACCTCTTGATTATCCTATCCTAACACCTTTGGTATCGTTCATTTCATTATGTGCATCATTTGAGGTTGGCCTCATTCTTTCTTTGGGAACTTTAACCTTAACCGACATAGATCATGTGAGCATCACGAAATCCAGTGTGTAATCACCACACCAAAAAGAGGTGGAATCACCGGCCAAAGTGAACCAAGACATGCTAGCGTATATAGGGAGTCAAACCCTGCTAGATCCCTATATTGGCAGTATAGGTTCAAATACTAGGAGACATAAGGAGACCCATACCCGGCATGTCGGACAGTCTCATCTCATGAGAGTTATGTGAACCTCCGCCCTTCCCGAAGGAAGGCATCACCGCTCATAGCTAGCCTACCGGTGCTCAGTATAAAGTTCCATTACATTCAACTCATACATCATGGAAGCTGGTTTCTAGCATGAGGACATCATAGCTCATTAGATGATTTCTCATCTCATCATTAGTATTAAGTATGCATTAACTTCAATACTTTCATTAGAGTGTTCATAGAGACTGGTCTCTTCATTTGCTTTACACTCTCATAGGTGAGTACGTTTTGGTAACATTTACTTAGGCTCATTTGAGATTGATCTCATCTTTCACATTAGCATCTTATCATATTGTCACCTCATTCATTAATTTTAACACATTTGCTTTTCATAATTACTCACCCCTTCACGTGAATGTTCATTTCATCATATGCGAATGCACTTGGCCATTTAGTGTGTTTCACACTCTTGCTTAACCCTTCTAGGGTTACATTATTTTATCACATACATCTTAGGCTCACTTACTTTTACACGTATGCTAGACTTATGAGTCCACACATACAAGCCATGAGGCTTCATTCATAGTTTGTCTAAGTGATTCATGTTTACCCAAGATTATGTGGTACAAGACTTATGCATCTTGTATATATGCCAAGATATTTATTTCGATCTTTAGAGGCATCATTCATTAAATATTTACTTACGTATGACTTATGTGTCAATACGGAATTGGGCAAGGGAACCCGATTTCGAATCCCTTAGACAACACTTAATCTTATTTTAAACTTGGTAATTGCATTTTTCAGATTTGGGGGACCCTAGTTCGATCCCCATCAATCCCATAATATTTCCTTTCTTTTTCTCCTCTCATTTTTCGTTTACGTCAAGGAGGTTGTGGGTTCAATCCCCACAAGCTCATTATTTTTCTTTTAATTTATCTCTTAACTTTCTCACCTATCCAAGAGGTTGTGGGTTCAATCCCCATTCACCTCATTTTATATTTCTCCTTTATTTTCCTCCTAACTCTCTCATCTATTCAAGAGGTTGTGGGTTCAATCCCCACTCTCCACATTTATTTTTCTCCTTTATTTTTCTCCTCATTCTCTCAGCCATTCAAGAGGTTGGGGTTCAATCCCCACTCTCCACATTTATTTTTCTCCTTTATTTTTCTCCTAACTCTCTCATCCATTCAAGAGGTTAAGGGTTCAATCCCCACTCTCCACATTTATTTTTCTCCTTTATTTTTCTCCTAACTCTCTCATCCATTCAAGAGGTTGGGGGTTCAATCCCCACTCTCCACATTTATTTTTCTCCTTTATTTTTCTCCTAACTCTCTCATCCATTCAAGAGGTTGGGGGTTCAATCCCCACTCTCCACATTTATTTTTCTCCTAACTCTCTCATCCATTCAAGAGGTTGGGGGTTCAATCCCCACTCTTCACATTTATTTTTCCTTTCATTTTTTTCATGAAATTTTTATGTAATTTACATTTGGTGAGGTCGTGGGTTCAATTCCCAATGACCTCATAATTTTTATTTTTATTTTAAAACTAGTCATTTTGGCCGAGACTACAAATTTCCAGCAAGCTGGAAATTTGGTCTCTTCCAATCCATTTTTTTCTCTCATTCTTTTGTTGATTTTTTTGTAGCATTTTGAGTGACATTCATTCAGCCACCTTAACCTTTTATGAACATCACGTTTTTAGCATTTTTACACACGCAAAACACAACATTTAACATAAAATTTCAGGCAGCAAACATAGTCAAATTTTCAGCACACACATGCCCAAAACAGTCCACTTAATGCACTTTTCCGGAATATTTTTTTTATCCTTTACATGATTTCTTACGACATATTCAACACATTATCACAACCAGACCTAACATTATCTACCAGAAGACATACCAACGCATGCTTTGAATCGTTCAAAGAATCTAATGACAGGGGCATGCAACGGGGACAACCTTAGTCTTTCAATCGTGATTTAAACTGAACCTTAAGGGCCTCTTGGGAAAGGGACCAAGAGATAAGAAAACCCATACCTTAATGTCGTTCAAAACATGTTTAAATGCTGCCAATTTACCCTGAAACCAAGCCTCACCACCGAAACTTCAAGCACAATCCCGTCAAGAACTTCTTGTTGATTTTTGTTTTTAGCTTAGTTTTTCGTTTAAGTTTTTGTGTGTAAGTTATTCAAGAGTGAAGAACTATTATTTTCAGTTATTTTAATGATAAAAAACGTTAGAATGAGAGTGAGAGACGTGAGAATGAGAGGATTAGGATTAGGATTAGGATTAGGAGAGTTAGGTGGAGACTAAGTCAAACTAGGACTCCTCATTATTTATTAATTTTATTATTATTTTGTTTTATTTAAAATCTGATTTTTCCCTTACTTAAATCAGCTTTTTAAATATTAATAATTCAACTAATTCACTTAATAAAATTAAATCAATTTAATCCTTGCTTCCACCAAGTCTCGAACCCGGGTGAAGCTAGATTTTGCTTAAAGGGTCAAATTCGGCAATCTCTACCCGAATTACCCCTCCACCATATTAATTAATTAATTAATTAAATATTTATGGTAATTAAAATACTACCCTTAGCCTGGAAAAAGACCATTTTACCCTTAGACCCTCCAAGCTTAAGATTTCCCCTCTTTAAGTCCGGTAAAGACTCATCCGGGTAAATCTTCGTATTCGGGTGGCCTACATGGCTGGACCCAACCTTTCCTAGCTCAACTAACTCCCCAAGTTAGTTGGCTTTGATGTAGCTAGGGTTCAGAGGTCTGGTTCTACGCGCATCAATCCGTGTGAACCCGGTCTAATCGTAGGCATTCTAGACACATTAAGCATTACTTAGCATATCCATTTTTAGGGTTGTTACATTATCCCCCCCCTTAGGAACACTCGTCTACGAATGACACTACTAACTATCTAGCGTAATGCCAGTCAGATCATAACATAGTTACTATACACAATCAAGCAATAGCAACAAAGAATGGAGAGATAAGAAAACTTAGACTAGCTAAAAAGATGAGGGTAGCGGGATATCATATCGGCCTCGACCTCCCACGTAGCACCCTCAACAAGATGATTCCTCCATAATACCTTCACTGTGGCAATTTCCTTGTTCCTCAGCCGCTTGATCTGTCTGTCTAAAATCTCAACAGGTACCTCCTCATAGGACAATTCTTCATCGACCCCCAAACCGTCCACCGGTAGAATCGATGCTGGATCACCTAGGCACTTCTTTAACATGCATACATGAAAGACTGGATGGACAGAAGCTAGCTCCGCAGGCAATGCCAACTCATAGGCCACCTCACCCACACGTTGTAGGATCTCATATGGACCAACATAACTCGGACTCAACTTCCCTTTCCTGCCAAACCTCATCACCCCCTTCATAGGTGATATCTTCAAATAGACCTGGTCACCAACATCAAACTCAAAGGGTCATTTTCTTTTTTCTGCATAAGACTTCTGCCGACTGTAAGCAGTAGCCAACCTGTTCCTAATCACCCTGACCTTCTCTAAGGCCTCATGAATGATCTCTGGACCCAAAATGGATGACTCTCCAACCTCGAACCACCCAACTGGAGACATACACCTTCTACAATACAGCGCCTCAAACTGTGCCATCCCAATGCTGGAGTGATATCTATTATTATACGAAAACTCTATCAAAGGCAGATGGTCATCCCAGCTACCCCTGAAGTCAATCACACACGCCCTTAGCATGTCTCCAATGTCTGAATGGTGCGCTCTGCCTGCCCATCAGTCTGAGGATGAAAGGTAGTCATAAGCTTTACTTGCGTGCCTAAGCTCTTCTGGAAGGATCTCCAGAAATGTGAAGTGAACTGAGCTCCTCTATCTGAAATGATAGAAAAAGAAATCCCATGCCATCTCACAATCTCATCAATGTAGAGTCTCGCATAATCCTCGGCTCTGTAATTAGACTTCACAGGGATAAAGTGGGCAGACTTAGTCATCCTGTCCACAATAACCCATATGGAGTCATGCTGTCTCCTAGTCCTCGGAAGACCAATCACGAATTCCATATTAATGGCCTCCCACTGCTAAGTCGGAACCTCAATAATTTGAGTAAGACCGCCAGGCTTAGGATGTGCTTCCTTAACCTGCTGACAATTAGGACACTTGGCCACATATTCTGCAATGTCCTTTTTTATGCCATCCCACCAATAAATCTGCTTAAGATCATGATACATCTTGGTGGAACCTGGATGTATGGAATATCTGGAACCATGGGCCTCTGCAACAATCCTGGTCCGTAAATCATCCACATCTGGTACACAAAGCCTGTCCTGGTACCTAAGTACGCCGTCACCTCCCAAAGCAAAAGACTCATTTATCTTTATCAACATTGAGTCCTTCAGCTCCATCAACACAGGATCGAGATGCTGACCCTGCTTGACTTCAACTACCAAGGATGATTCAGAACTAGGATGAACTGAAAACCCCCCACTAGTAGAGTAAACCTACCACACACCCAGTCTGGCCAGTCTGTGTACATCTTTCACCAAACTGAAACCCCCCACTAGTAGAGTAAACCTACCGCACACCCAGTCTGGCCAGTATGTGTACATCTTTCACCAACTCTTTCTTCTCATCCTCAACATGGGCTGTACTTCCCATGCTCATCCTGCTCAAAGCATCAGCTACAACATTAGCCTTACCTTGATGGTAGTGGACATTCATATCATAGTCCTTCAACAGCTCCAACCATCTCCGCTGACGTAGATTTAACTCCTTGAGTTCAGCTGGTGCCATCCCATACGGGGGAATAAAATTTGGCTTGATATTGGGATCTAAATCATCACCAAAGTCAATCTCACATTCAGGAGGGATTCTTGGTAAATCCTCTGAAAAAACATTTGGGAACTCATTCACTATTGACACAGAGTCTATGGAAGGAACTTCTTAATCTAAGTCATTGATTCTAACTAAGTGGTACAATACCCCTTAGCTATCATCTTATTGGCCTACAAGTTGGCCGACTGGACTTGGACCACATCCTTCCCATTTTGATTCTAACTTATTCGGAAACATAAACTTACTACCCTGTTTCGATAGTCTATGGTAGTCTAGCATTTATGAAGTAATCCATACCTAAGCCATATCCTCGAGCTAGTAAGCAGCCAACTTAGCCTCTCCTCTTCATCAGTACTCATAGCAGGCTTTAGAACCTACCACGCACTCACCTCCATGCGAACAACCACTCTTACCAAACGTCTTTCGTTCACGCTGGGCATTTCTATCACTGCCCCTTCTTGGGAAGGCCAGATCTTGAGTCTGGCGCCTTAGACCACTTGGCCATCCTAATTCTTGTGTGTATTATTCTACGTGCTCACACAAAAAGGATGGTAGATACTTAGAATGACACAAAGTGTCAAACCTCTACATAGCACGATAAAGAGTAGAAGAAGGGAAATTTTCCTACGCATCATGCAGTCTCTAATTCAGGATAGTGGTGCACTTCACTACCATGACTTAAAAACTACTCAATATATTTTTTTTAAACTAAAATGGGGTCTTCCGTGTCGTGGGATCGAAACCCCACAATAGCATTTTGTTTTATTCCCTTTGTCCCTTGCGAATTTCGCTGGCCCCAGCCCCAGTTCGAGCCTTGCCTAATGCATTCCTTTTTTGTTTATTTATTAGGGTAAGCCTTAGTGAGGTCCTGGGTTCGATCCCTGCAGACCTCACTTATTTATTTATTTTACTTTTTTACACCCAAAATTTCCAGAATCTTTCTAAAGGCTATTTCCAAGTTTTGGAAATTTATTCCACGATTTTTCTGGACCTTTTTCATCAAATTACACATTAGTTCATAGGGAAATTTGATGGTTCATTTATAACGTTTTAGGTGCATTTTCATGGATTCGTTTAGCCAAGAGTTTCTCACTCAATTCAGCCACATAACATTTCATATGAACATCACAACTTACATAAGCATGTGTACATGAAATACAAAGAACTAACATGTCATTTCAAGTCCTAAACCGTGACCAATAGCCACGGCAACACACCAAAACAAACGTAGTTACATTTTCAGAAAACATCAACATAAGTCACATAATTCCAAACATACATATAAACATATAATCATCACGAAAACGCATTTCATCCCTAGTTTTCTACCAGCAAACATAACCAACATATGATTCAATGGGAGCTAGTGACAGTGACATGCAACGGGGAACAACCCTAGTTTTCCGAATAGATTCGTCTAAACGTTAAGGGGTCTCTTGGTAAAGGGACCAAGAGTAAGAAAACCCATACATTTTATGTAGTTCAAACCTTGACTTGATGCCCAACAACTTCTCCAAAATCACGTCCAAATCCCCTCAACTTCAACACCAATAAGACGGAATAATCCTCCTTCTTGCGTAACGTTTTTGATTAGTTGTTTGTTTGTAATTTTCGTTGTGAGTTCTTCAAGTGTGAAGAACTTTGGTTGTGTTTTATGTTCTTAAGCTTTTGTTAGGCAAAGAAAACGTGAAAAGAAAAAGAGAGAGAGGCAGATCGTGAGAGTGGATGCAACGTGAAAAAGAGACAGGTTCCTTAGGATTAGGATTCTAGTTTAGGACTTAGTCAAATAAGGTTTTATTAAATGGTAAAAATCTGATTTCCCTTTTATTTTAAATCAGCTAATAAATAATAAATATTATTAATTACATTAATTTACCAACTTAAATAAAAACAATTTAAATCATCGCTTCCACCTAGGTTCGAACCCGGGTGGAGCAAGACTTCACTCAAGAAGCCAATTTTCGGCCCTCTCTCCCCAAAATTCCCCTCCACCTTATTAATTAAATAATTAATTATATATTTAGGGTAATTACGATACTACCCTTAGCTTGGTAAAAAACCATTTTACCCCTAGACCCTCCAAATCTAAGATTTTCCCTTTTAAAGTCAGGTAAAGACTCCTTCGAGTAAATCTTCGTATTCGAGAGCCCTACATGGCTGGACCCAACCTTTACTAGCTCAACTAACTCCCCAAGTTAGTTGGCTTGTCTGTATAAAGGGTTTCGAGGTGTGGTTCTACGCGCATCATTCTGTGTGAACCCGGTCTAATCGTAGGCATTCTAGACACATTAAGCATTACTTGTCATATCCATTTTTAGGGTTGTTACATTATCCCCCCCCCCCTCTTAGGAACATTCGTCCCCGAATGACACTATAACTATCTAGCACAATGCCAGTCATAACATAACATAATAACGATGCACAGTCAAGCAATAATAACAAAGAATGGAGAGATAAGGAAACTTAGACTTAAGAGTAGAAAGTCTAACCTCAAGAGCTGAAAAGATGAGGGTAGCGGGACCTCATATCGGCCTCGGCCTCCAACGTAGCACCCTCAACAAGATGATTCCTCCACAATAGCTTCACTGTGTCAATCTCCTTGTTCCTCAGCCGCTTGACCCGTCTGTCTAAGATCTCAAAGGTACCTCCTCGTAGGACAAGTCTTCATCGACCCCCAAACCTTCCACAGGTAGAATCGATGCTGGATCACCTAGGCACTTCTTTAACATGGATACATGAAATACTGGATGGACAGAAGCTAGCTCCGCAGGCAATGCCAACTCATAGGCCACCTCACCCACAAGTTTTAGGATCTCGTATGGCCCAACATACCTCAGACTCAACTTCCCCTTTCCTGCCAAACCTCATCACGCCCTTCATAGGTGATATCTTCAGATAGACCTGGTCACCAACATCAAACTCTAAGGGCTGTTTTTTGTTATCCGCATAAGACTTCTGCCGACTGTAAGTAGTATCCAACCTGTCCCTAATCACTCTGACCTTCTCTAAGGCCTCATGAATGATCTCTGGACCCAAAATGGATGACTCTCCAACCTCGGACCAATCAACTGGAGAACTACATCTCCTACCATACAGTTCCTCAAACGGTGCCATCCCAATGATGGAGTGATAGCTATTATTATACGAGAACTCTATCAAAGGCAGATGGTCATCCCAGCAACCCCTGAAGTCAATCACACACGCCCTCAACATGTCCTCCAATGTTTGAATGGTGCGCTCTGGCTGCCTATCAGTCTGAGGATGAAAGGCAATACTAAGCTCTACCTGCGTGCCTATGCTCTTTTGGAAGGATCTTCTGAAATGTGAAGTGAACTGAGATCCTCTATTTGAAATGATCGACAAAGGAATCCCATGCCATCTCATAATCTCATCAATGTAGAGTCTCGCATAATCCTCGGCTTTGTAAGTAGACTTCACAGGGATAAAGTGGGCAGACTTAGTCATTCTGTCCACAATAACCCATATGGAGTCATGCTGTCTCCTAGTCCTCGGAAGACCAACCACGAAGTCAATATTAATGGCCTCCCACTTCCAAGTCGGAACCTCAATAATCTGAGTAAGACCGCCAGGCTTAAGATATTCTGCCTTAACCTGCTGACAATTAGGACACTTGGCCACATATTGTGCAATGTCCTTCTTCATGTCATCCCACCAATAAATCTGCTTAAGATCATGATACATCTTGGTGACACCTGGATGTATGGAATATCTAGAACCATGGGCCTCTGCAACAATCCTAGTCCGCAAATCATCCACATCTGGTACACACAGCCTGTCCTGGTACCTAAGTATGCCGTCACCTCCCAAAGTAAAACACTCATTCATCTTTATCAACACTTAGTCCTTCAGCTCCATCAAGACAGGATCGAGATGCTGACCCTGCTTGACTTCAACAACCAAGGATGATTCAGAACTAGGATGAACTGAAACGCCCCCACTAGTAGAGTCAACCAATCGCACACCCAGTCTGGCCAGTCTGTGTACATATTTCACCAACTCCTTCTTCGCATCCTCAACATGGGCTGTACTTTCCATGCTCATCCTGCTCAAAGCATCAACTGCAATATTAGCCTTACCTGGATTGTAGTAGACATTCATATCATAGTCCTTCAACAGCTCCAACCATCTCCGCTGACGTGGATTCAACTCTCTCTGCCTGAACACGTACTGGAGACTCTTGTGGTGTGTGAACACATCCACATGCACTCCATACAAGTAGTGGATCCACAACTTCAGGGCAAACACCACAGCTGCCAACTCTAGGTCATGAGTGGGATAATTCTTATGAACCTTGAGCTGTCTGGACGCTTAAGCTATCACCTTACCAACCTGCATAAGAACACAACCCAAACGAACCCTAGATGCATCACAATAAATAGTGTAATTCTCACCACACTTAGGCAAAGTAAGCACCGGGGCTGAAGTGAGTTTGTCCTTGAGCTCCTGGAAACTCTTCTCACAAGTCTCCGTCCACTCGAACTTGGCCTTCTTCTTAGTCAAAGCTGTCAGTGGGGCAGCAATGGAAGAAAAATCCTCCACGAACCTGCGGTAGTAACCAGCCATTCCCAGAAAGCTACGGATGTCAGTAGGAGTAAGAGGTTTTGGCCAGTTCTTAATAGCCTCAGTCTTCCTGTGGTCCACCTCCACACCC
Organism: Solanum lycopersicoides; assembly: GCA_022817965.1. Taxonomy (NCBI): domain Eukaryota; kingdom Viridiplantae; phylum Streptophyta; class Magnoliopsida; order Solanales; family Solanaceae; genus Solanum; species Solanum lycopersicoides. Next base: position 61,183,845 of record CM040629.1, on the reverse strand, counting down.
TGATCGGACACAACATGACCCAGGAAGGTCACTGATCTAAGCCAGAATTCACACTTGCTGAATTTGGCATACAACTGATGTTGTCTAAGTACCTACAAGGTTAGTCTCAAATGTTGTTCATGCTCTTCCTTGGTCCTAGAGTAGATGAGGATGTCATCAATGAATACTATGACAAAAGAATCAAGGTATTCACGGAAGACTCAGTTCATGAGGTTCATAAATGCAGCTGGTGCATTAGTGAGACCAAATGACATGACTAAGAATTCATAATGACCATAAGGGGTACGAAAGGCTGTCTTTGGGATATCTCCATCCCTAACCCAAAGCTGATGATACCCTGAATGAAGATCAATCTTAGAGAAAAAACTAGACCCTTGGAGCTGATCGAACAAATCATCTATTCTGGGAAGTGGATACTTATTCTTTATAGTGACTTTGTTGAGCTGCCGATAATCGATACACATTTTAATGGTTCCATCTTTCTTTTTCACAAACAACACTGGAGCACCCCAAGGGGATATGCTCGGCTTAATGAAACACTTATCAATGAGATCTTTTAACTGCAGCTTCAACTCTTTGAGTTCAGCTGGAGCCATTTTTCAGGGTGGAATTGAAATTGGTTTAGTATCGGGTTCTAAGTCGATACCAAAGTCAATCTCTCGAGGGGGAGGGAATCGAGGAAAATCATCAGGAAATACATCTAGGAACTCATTCACTACAGGCACTGAGTCTATGGAAGGAATATCATGATCTAAATCATTAACACTCACAAGATGACACAATAACCCCTTGGACATCATTTTATTGGCCTTAAGGTTCAAAATCAAGGGATTAGGATGACTCGAGTTTTCTTCTTCCAGACCAGCTCTACCTCATTAGGGAAACAAAATCTCACAATCTACTACGTCAATCCATATAAGCATAACTATGAAGCCAGTCCATGCCAAGAATGATGTCAAAATCGTTCATAGGTAACTCAACCAAGTCTACACACATAGTCCTACCACATAAACCTATTGGGCATCAACCACATTGAGTAGTTTCTAAGTCATGGTAGTGAAGTGCACCACTATCCTGAATTAGAGACTGCATGATGCGTTGGAAAATTTCCCTTCTTCTGATCTTATTGTGCTTTTCCTAATTTCTGATTTCTTGGTATTATGAGCGTGTCTAACATCAATCTTTGTTGTTTTCAGAGAATGAATACTAGGAGAACCATTGGTCAGAGGAGAGGAGGTGCAGCTGCTGGGTACAATCAGGTTCAACCCCAGGCTCCAGCTGAAGGAGTGGCTATGCCGGTTAACCCAGCTGGGTTGACTGATGCGGAGGTGTGGGCATCTCTGGCCCAAATGTCACAGGCCATCACTATGCAGGCCCAGGCCATGACTGCCCAGGTCAACCGACAGAATGTTCAGAGGGAGAACCCACCGGTTCATAGCATGGCTGTCAGGCTGAGATATTTTATGAGGATGAATCCTCTTATTTTCATGCGGTCTAAGACTTCAGAGGATCCCCAGGGGTTTGTGGACGAGGTGCATACGATTTTGGTTGCTATGGGGGCCACAGGTACTGAGAAGGCTGAGCTGGCTTCCTATCAGCTCAAGGATATTGCACAGACTTGGTGCAAGATGTGGCAGGAAAGCCGAGCTATGGGCGTAGTTCCGATCACTTGGGAGATGTTTAAGACAGCCTTCCTGGAGAGATTCTTCCCCAGGGATATGAGGGAGGCCAAGGTTGAGAAGTTTATCAACCTTAAGCAGGGATCAATGACAGTCAGGGAGTATTCCCTGAAGTTTGTTAAACTATCTAGGTATGCTAATTTCCTTTGTATCTAACAACAAGGATGAGATGAGTACTGAAGTTTGTTAAACTATCCAGGTATGCTACTTCCCTTGTATCTAACGGCAGGGATGAGATGAGTAGGTTCCTCACAGAATCAACGGAGATCTGGAGGAGGAGTGTTGGTCTGCGATGCTCCATGATAACATGCACCTCTCCAGGTTGATGGTGCATGTCCAGCAGGTAGAGGACAGCCGCAAGAAGAGGGGCATTCGTGATGCTAGGAGGCCTAATCCTCAAGATCAGGTAGGTCCAGCCATGGATGCCACAGAAACAATTTTGGCGTCCGTGAGCAGCCCAGGTTCAAAAGGAGGAACAAAGTTCTGGGAACTCTAATTCTCAGAGGAGTACAACACCTAGAGGAGGCAGACCTGAGCCTAAGAAGGGAAATGGAGGTGAGATGTAGCGTCCATAAAGGACTGTGCTAAGTGTTGCCGTGCTCACAGTGGAGAGTGCAGACAGGGCACTAATGCCTGTTTCGGTTACGGTAAGAGTGGGCACATGGTTAGAGACAGCCCACAGAGCAGAGGTCAGGTTGGAGGTAATTCTCATCCTAGGCCTAATCCACAGGGTGCAGCAGAAGCCGAGCCTCCTAAGAGGAACAGGTTCTATGCCCTGAAGGGCAGGGAAGAGCAGGAGAAGTCCGCTGATGTGGTCACATGTATGCTGCTAGTATTCTCAACTTCTGTTTATGATTTACTTGATCCAGGGTCTACGCTTTCCTTTTTAACTCCTTTGCTTGCTCTCACTTTTGAGATAATGCCTGGAGTTTTGCATGTTCCTATAGTGGTTAGTACACCCTTAGGAGAAAATTTAAGAGTTGATAGAGTGTACAAGGATTGCCCAATAGTTGTATGTGGTAGGTCTATATGTGCAGACTTGGTTGAGTTACCTATGAACGATTTTGACATCATTCTTGGCATGGACTGGCTTCATAGTTTCTATGCTTGTATTGATTGTCGTAGTATGGTTGTGAGATTTTGTTTCCCTAATGAGGTAGAGCTGGTTTGGGAGGGCTACAACTCGAGTCTTTCTAATCCCTTGATTTTGAACTTTAAGGCCAATAAAATAATGTCCAATGGGTTATTGTGTCATCTTGTGAGTGTTAATGATTTAGATCATGATATTCCTTCCATAGACTTAGTGCCTGTAGTGACTGAGTTCCTAGATGTATTTCCTGATGATTTGCCTTGAGTCTCTCCCCCTCGATAGATTGACTTTGGTATCAACTTATAACCCGATACTAAGCCAATTTCAATTCCTCCCTACAGAATGGCTCCAGATGAACTCAAACAGTTGAAGCTGCAGTTAAAAGATCTCACTGATAAGGGTTTCATTCATCCGAGCATATCCCCTTTGGGCGCTCCAGTGTTGTTTGTGAAAAATAAGAATGGAACCCTTAGAATGTGTATCGATTATCGGCAGCTCAACAAAGTCACTATAAAGAATAAGTATCCACTTCCCAGAATAGATGATTTGTTCGATTAGCTACAAGGGTCTAGTTTCTTCTCTAAGATTGATCTTTGTTTAGGGTATAATCAACTTAGGGTTAGGGATGGAGATATCCCAAAGACAACCTTTCATACCCGTTATGGTTATTATGAGTTCTTAGTCATGTCATTTGGTCTCACTAATGCACCTGCTGCATTTATGGATCTCATGAACAAGGTCTTCCGTGAATACCTTGACTCTTTCGTCATAGTATTCATTGATGACATTCTCATCTACTCTAGGACCAAGGAAAAGCATGAACAACATTTGAGACTAACTTTGCAAGTACTTAGACAACTTCAGTTGTATGCCAAATTCAGCAAGTGTGAATTCTGGCTCAGATCAGTGACCTTCCTGTGTCATGTTGTGTCCGATTAGGGTGTGGAGGTGGACCACAGGAAGACTGAGTCTGTTAAGTACTGGCCAAAACCTCTTACTCCCACTGACATCCGTAGCTTTCTGTGATTGGCTGGTTACTACCGCAGTTTCGTGGAGGGCTTTTCTTCCATTGATGCCCCACTGAAAGCTTTGACTAAGAAGGCCAAGTTTGAATGGACGGAGACTTGTGAGAAGAGTTTCCAGGAGCTCAAGGACAGACTCACTTCAACCCCGGTGCTTACTTTGCCTAAGTGTGGTGAGAATTACACTGTTTATTTTTATGCATCTAGGGTTGGTTTGGGTTGTGTTCTTATGCAGGTTTGTAAGGTGATATTATGCGTCCAGATAGCTCAAGGTTCATGAGAAGAATTATCCCACTCATGACCTGGAGTTGGCAGCTGTGGTGTTTGCACTGAAGCTTTGGAGGCACTACTTGTATGGAGTGCATGTGGATGTGTTCACAGACCACAAGAGTCTCCAGTATGTGTTCACGCAGAGAGAGTTGAATCTACGTCAGCGGAGATGGTTGGTGTTGTTGAAGGACTATGACATGAATGTTCACTACCATCCAGGTAAGGCTAATGTTGTAGCTGATGCTTTGAGCAGGATGAGCATGGGAAGTACAGCCCACGCTGAGGATGAGAAGAAGGAGTTGGTGAAAGATGTACACATACTGGCCAGACTGGGTGTGCGATTGGTTGACTCACTAGTGGGGGAGTTTCAGTTCATCCTAGTTCTGAATCATCCTTGGTAGTTGAAGTCAAGCAGCGTCAGCATCTTGATCATGTGTTAATGGAGCTGAAGGACTCAGTGTTGATAAAGATGAATGAGTCTTTTGCTTTGGGAGGTGACGGCATACTTAGGTACCAGGACAGGCTGTGTGTACCAGATATGGATGATTTGCGGACCAGGATTGTTGCAGAGGCCCATGGTTCCATATATTCCATACATCCAGGTTCCACCAAGATGTATCATGATCTTAAGCAGATTTATTGGTGGGATGGCATGAAGAAGGACATTGCAGAATATGTGGCTAAGTGTCCTAATTGTCAGCAGGCAAAGGCAGAACATCTTAATCCTGGCGGTCTTACTCTGATTATTGAGGTTCCGACTTGGAAGTGGGAGGCCATTAATATGGACTTCGTGGTTGGTCTTCCGAGGACTAGGAGATAGCATGACTCCATATGGGTTATTGTGGACAGGATGACTAAGTCTTCCCACTTTATCCCTGTGAAGTCTACTTACAAAGCTGAGGATTATGCGAGACTCTACATTGATGAGATTGTGAGATGGCATGGGATTCTTTTGTCTATCATTTCAAATAGAGGAGCTTAGTTTACTTCGCATTTCTGGAGATCTTTCCAGAAGAGCTTAGGCACGCAGGTAGAGCTTAGTATTGCCTTTCATCCTCAGACTGATGGGCAGGCAGAGCGCACCATTCAGACATTGGAGGACATGTTGAGAGCGTGTGTGATTGACTTCAGAGGTAGCTGGGACGACCATCTGCCTTTGATAGAGTTCTCGTCTAATAGTAGTTATCAAGAATTGGGATGGCACTGTTTGAGGCACTGTATGGTAGGAGGTGTAGATCTCCATTTGGATGGTTCGAGGTTGGAGAGTCATCCATTTTGGGTCCAGAGATCATTCATGAGGCCTTAGAGAAGTTTAGGGTGATTAGGGACAGGTTGGCTACTGCTTATAGTCGGCAGAAGTCATATGCAAATAACAGAAAATGACCCTTAGAGTTTGATGTTGGTGACAAGGTCTATCTGAAGATATCACCTATGAAGGGGGTGATGAGGTTTGGCAGGAAGGGGAAGTTGAGTACGAGGTATGTTGGGCCATACGAGATCCTACAACGTGTGGGTGAGGTGGCCTATGAGTTGGCATTGCCTGCGGAGCTAGCTTCTGTCCATCCAGTCTTTTTGGTATCCATGTTAAAGAAGTGCCTAGGTGATCCAGCATCGATTCTACCTGTGGAAGGTTTTGGGGTCGATGAATACTTGTCCTACGAGGAGGTACCTGTTGAGATCTTAGAAAGACAGGTCAAGCGGCTGAGGAACAAGGAGATTGCCACAATGAAGGTATTGTGGAGAAATCATCTTGTTGAGGGTGCTACGTGGGAGGCCGAGGCCGATATGAGGTCCCGCTACCCTAATCTTTTAAGCTCTTGAGGTTAGACTTCCTACTCTTAAGTCTAAGTTTTCTTATCTCTCCATTCTTTATTTCTATTGCTTGATTGTGCATAGTGATTATGTTATGTTATGACTGGCATTGTGCTAGATAGTTAGTAGTGTCATTCGGGGACGAATGTTCCTAAGGGGGGGATAATGTAACAACCCTAAAAATGGATATGATAAGTAATGCTTAATGTGTCTAGAATGCCTACGATTAGACCGCGTTCACACGGATTGATGCGCGTAGAACCAGAACTCAGAACCCTTGCTAAAGACAAGCCAATTAACTTGGAGAGTTGTTTGAGCTAGGAAAGGTTGGGTCCAGTCATGTAGGGCTCTCGAATACGAAGATTTACTCGAATGAGTCTTTACCGGACATAAAAAGGGAAAATCTTAGGTTTGGAGGGTCTAGGGGTAAAATGGTCTTTTTCCAGGATAAGGGTAGTATCGAATTACCCTAAATATATAATTAATTATTTAATTAATAAGGTGGAGGGGTATTTTGGGGAGAGAGCGCCGAAAATGGGTTCTAAGAGTGAAGTCTTGGTCCACCCGGGTTCGAACCTAGGTGGAAGCAATAAATTAAATGTGTTTTTACTTAAGTTGGTAAATTAATGTAATTAATTTATATTTATTATTTATTAGCTGATTTAAAATCAAAGGGAAATCAGATTTTTAATATTTAATAAAAAACTTATTTGACTAAGTCCTAAACTAGAATCCTAAGTCTAATAAAACTCTCACTCTCTCACGTTTATCTCCTCAACATCCACGACCATTCTCTATTCTTTCTCACATGTTCTCTCTGCCAAATAACATTCAATAACAGAAAACTTACCAAGGTTCTTCACACTTGAAGAACTCACACGAACATATAAGAAAAACAAACGTTAATCAATCACGTAGGCAAAGAGAAGGTTTTCCGTCGAGTGGGGTGTTGAATTTTCGGTGTTGGAGGTGTGTTTGGAGATGTTTTTGGGCAGCAAGTCTAGGTTTGAACGTCAAAAAGGTATGGGTTTTCTTACTCTTGGTCCCTTTCCCAAGATACCCCTTAAAGTTCATCATTTCTAATCCGAAAACTAGGATTGTTCCCCGTTGCATGTCCCTGTCACTAGCTCCCAATGATTTATAGGTTGGGTATGTTTGCTGGTAGATATTAGGCGTGTATTGTGTTTTCGTGAAAGAATATGTTCATGAATGTGTGTTTAAAATTTTATGAATGACAACCTTGTGTTCCGAAACGATGTGCATGTGTGTGCAAAAAAATGTGACAGTGACTAGGTGTTCTCGGGTTAAGACTCCAAAATTGTGATGTTATGGTTGTTATCTTACGTGCACAAACATATGTAAATCGTGATGTTCATAAGTGATGTAAAAATGCTGATTTGAGTGCAAATCTTTATCGAATGAAATCTTGAAAATGCACCTAAAGAACTATTAAAAAACTACTTAAAACGTCTACACGTTTAACGTGAAAGAAGTGAGAAAATAGGCTGCAAATATTTCCAACAACTTCTTGATGAGTTTCGGCCAAGCTTAATGAAAATTCATGCTATGAAAAAATAAATTAAAATATATGAGATCACTGGGGATTGAACCCGTGACCTCACCATGTTCAAAAATATCAAAAATAAAGAAGTAAAAAGGAATGCGGTGAAGGGGATTCGAACCATGGTATTGGCTGAAACATGTAACTTAAAAAAAATAATAAGAAATGAGAGGAGTGGGATTCAAACCCACCACATCTCAATCAGATTTAAGGAAAATTAAAACAAAAAGAAATGTGAGGCATGGGAATCGAACCCACGACCTCTAGGCAGTAAAGGAGAATTACAAGAATAAAATAAAGTGAGGCTGTGGGGGTTTGATCCCACAACCTCATGGTCAATTCGAAATTGTCAAGGAAAAATAAATAAAAAATAAAAGGGGCTATGGGGTTGTGACCCACAACCCCTCGGCCAAGGGAGAGAATTTTCAAAGGATAGAAACAAAAAGGAAACGTTGATGTTGGGGCTCGATCTAGGGTCCCAATGTCATGTGGATTGAAATTACATGAAAAGAAAAATGTAAAGTGTTGTCCAATGGATTAGAAACCGGGTTCCCTTGCCCAAATTCCGTATTAATACATAAGTCATACGTGAATTAAATATTCAAGAATAATGCTGCCTGCTTAGATCGAAATCGAGATCTTGGCATACATACAAGATGCATAAGTCTTGTACCACGTAATCTTAGGAAGATATGAATCACTTAAACGAACTATGAATGAAGCCTCATGGCTTGTTTTATAGACCCATAAGTCTAACATACGTTTAAAAATAATTGAACCTATGATGTATGTAATGAAATGATGTAAACCTAGAAGGGTTAAGTACGAGTGTAAAACACACTAAATGGCCAGGTGTATTGGCATACGATGAAATAAATATTATGTAATGAAATGATGAAACCTTAGAAGGGTTAAGTCAGAGTGTGAAACACACAAATGGCCAAGTGCATTAGCATATGATGAAATGAACATTCACGTAATAAGGGGTGAGTAATTATGAAGAGCAATGTGCTAAAGTTAATGAATGTGGTGACAACATGATAAGAGGCTAATGTAAAAGATGAGAGCAATCTCAAATGAGCCTAAGTAAATGTTACCAAAACGTACTCACCTATGAGAGTGTAAAGTTATTGAAGAGACCAGTCTATATGAACACTCTAATGAAAGTATTGAGAATAATGTATACTTAATAGTAATGTCTAGAATGCCTACGATTAGACCGGGTTCACACAGATTGATACGCGTAGAACCAAACCTCTGAACCCTTGCTACAACCAAGCCGACTAACTTGGGGAGTTAGTTGAGCTAGGAAAGGTTGGATCCATCCATGTAGGGCTCTCGAATACGAAGATTTACTCGAATGAGTCTTTACCGGACTTAAACAGGGAAGATCTTAAGTTTGGAGGGTCTAGGGGTAAAATGATCTTTTTCCAGGCTAAGGGTAGTATCGTAATTACCCTAAATATATAATTAATTATTTAATTAATAAGGTGGAGGTGCACTTTGGAGAGAGAGGACCGAAAATGGGTTCTAAGAGTGAAGTCTTGCTCCACCCGGGTTCAAACCTAGGTGGAAGCAATGAATTAAATTTGTTTTTATTTAAGTTGGTAAATTAATGTAATTAATTTATATTTATTATTTATTAGCTGATTTGAAATAAAAGGGAAATCAGATTTTTAATATTTAATAAAAACCTTATTTGACTAAGTCCTAAACTAGACTCCTAAGCATAATAAAACTCTCACTCTCTCACGTTTATCTCGTCAACATCCACGACCATTCTCTCTTCTTTCTCACGTGTTCTCTCTGCCAAATAACATTCAAGAATAGAAAATTTACCAAGGTTCTTCACACTTGAAGAACTCAAACGAAAATATAAGAAAAACAAAACGTTAATGAATCACGTAGGCAAAGAGAAGGTTTTCCGTCGAGTGGGGTGTTGAATTTTCGGTGTTGGACGTGTGTTTGGAGAAGTTTTTGGGCAGCAAGTCTAGGTTTGAACGTCAAAAAGGTATGGGTTTTCTTACTCTTGGTCCCTTTCCCAAGAGACCCCTTAAGGTTCAGCATATTCTAATCCGAAAACTAGGATTGTTCCCCGTTGCATGTCTCTGTCACTAGCTCCCAATGATTTATAGGTTGGGTATGTTTGCTGGTAGATAGTAGGCGTGTATTGTGTTTTCGTGAAAGAATATGTTCATGAATGTGTGTTTAAAATCGTATGAATGACAACCTATGTGTTCCGAAACTATGTGCATGTGTGTGCCAAAAAATGTGACAGTGACTAGGTGTTCTTGGGTTAAGGCTAAAAAATTGTGATGTTATGGTTGTTATCTTACGTGCACAAACGTTTTTAAATCTTGATGTTCATACGTGATGTAAAAATGCTGATTTGAGTGCAAATCTTTATCGAATGAAATCTTGAAAATGCACCTAAACAACTCACTAAAAAACTACTTAAAACGTCTAAACATTTAACGTGAAAGAAGTGACAAAATAGGCTGCAAAAATTTCCTGCAGCTTCTTGATGAGTTTCGGCCAAGCTAAAGGAAAATTCATGCTATGAATAAATGAATTAAAATATGTGAGATCACTGGGGATTGAACCCGTTACCTCACTATGTTAAAAACCATGAAAATAAAGAAGTAAAAACGAATGTGGTGAAGGGGATTCGAACCATGGTATTCGCTGAAAATGTAACTTAAAAAAAATAATAAGAAATGAGAGGAGCGGGGTTCGAACCCACGACCTCTAGGCAGTAAAGGAAAATTAAAAGAAAATGAAAAGAAAGGAAATGTGAGGCGTGGGAATCGAACCCACGACCTCTAGCCAGTAAAGGATAATTACAAGAAAATAATAAAGTGAGGTTGTGGGGGTTTGATCTCACAACCTCATGGTCAACTCAAAATAGTCAAGGAAAAAAAAAAAAAAGGGGCTGTGGGGGTTCGATCCCACAACACCTCGGCCAAGGGAGAGAATTTTTAAAGGATAGAAACAAAAAGGAAACGTTGATGTTGGGGCTCGATCTAGGGTCCCAATGTCATGTGGATTGAAATTAAATGAAAAGAAAAATGTAAAGTGTTTTCCAAGGGATTCGAAATTGGGTTCCCTTGCCCAAATTCTGTATTGATACATAAGTCATATGTGAATTAAATATTCAAGAATAATGCTGCCTACTTAGATCGAAATCGAGATCTTGTCATACATACAAGATGCATAAGTCTTGTACCACATAATCTTAGGAGGATATGAATCAGTTAAACGAACTATGAATGAAGTCTCATGGATTGAATGTATAGACCCATAAGTCTAACATACGTTTAAAATAAGTGAACCTAAGATGTATATAATGAAATGATGTAAACCTAGAAGGGTTAAGTACAAGTGTAAAACACACTAAATGGCCAAGTATATTGGCATAGATGAAATGAATATTATGTAATAAAATGATGAAACCTTAGAAGGGTTAAGTAAGAGTGTGAAACACACAAATGGCCAAGTGCATTGGCATATGATGAAATGAACATTCACGTAATAAGGGGTGAGTAATTATGAAGAGTAATGTGCTAAATTTAATGAAAGTGGTGACAACATGATAAGAGGCTAATGTAAAAGATGAGAGAGATCTCAAATGAGCCTAAGTAAATGTTACCAAAACGTACTCACCTATGAGAGTGTAAAGTTATTGAAGAGACCAGTCTCTATGAACACTCTAATGAAAGTATTGAGAATAATGTACACTTAATACCAATGATGAGATGAGAAATCATCTATTGAGCTATGATGTCCTCATACTAGAAGACAGCTTCCATGACATATGAGTTGAATGAAATCGAACTTTATACTAAGCACCGATAGCCTAGCTATAAGCAATGATGCCTTCTTTCGGGAAGGGCGGAGGTTCACGTAACTCTCATGAGATGAGACTGTCCAGCATGCCGGGTATGGGTCTCCTTATATCTCCTAGTCTTCGAACCTATACTGCCAATATAGGGATCTGGCGGGGTTCAATTCCATATACACTAGCATGTTTTGGGTCACTTTGGCCGGTGATTCCACCTCTTTTCGGTGTGGGGGAGACACTGGATTTCATGATGCTCACATGATCTATGTCGGTTAAAGTTAAAGTTCCCAATAAATGAATGAGGCCAGCCTCAAATGATGCATATAATGAAATGAACGATACCAAAGGTGTTAGGATAGGATAATCAAGAGGTGAGCTAGACTCAAGTAATGACACTAGGTTATTCTTGATCATTGCACAGCAAACCCGATGAGAGTCTTAAACTACATCCTAGGTATAGCTGGTGTTTACACTAGCTTATGAATGAATGAAATGAAGTACGGGTATATACAAGTACACACCAAGGACATGCATGAGTAAGAATAGCTCTTTCCTAATAACATGATTATGGAAAGTCAAGTCTGTGGACTTGCCAAATTGGGTTAGCAAACACAGAGTCTGCTTCATTCATTCATACGTACTTCATTTCATTCATTCATAAGCTAGTGTAAACACCAGCTATACCTAGGATGTAGTTTAAGACTCTCATCGGGTTTGCTGTGCAATGACCAAGAATAACCTAGTGTCATTACTTAAGTCTAGCTCACCTCTTGATTATCCTATCCTAACACCTTTGGTATCATTCATTTCATTATGTGCATCATTTGAGGCTGGACTCATTCTTTCTTTGGGAACTTTAACCTTAACCGACATAGATCATGTGAGCATCATAAAATCCAGTGTGTAATCCCCACACCGAAAAGAGGTGGAATCACCGGCCAAAGTGAACCAAAACATGCTAGTGTATAAGGGAGTCAAACCATACTATATCCCTATATTAGCAGTATAGGTTCAAAGACTAGGAGATATAAGGAGACCCATACCCGGCATGCCGGACAGTCTCATCTCATGAGAGTTACGTGAACCTCTGCCCTTCCCGAAGGAAGGCATCACCGCTCATAGCTAGCCTATCGGTGCTCAGTATAAAGTTCCATTACATTCAACTTATAGATCATGGAAGCTTTCTTCTAGCATGAGGACATCATAGCTCATTAGATGATTTCTCATCTCATCATTAGTATTAGGTATGCATTAACTTCAATACTTTCATTAGAGTGTTCATAGAGACTAGTCTCTTCATTTGCTTTACACTCTCATAGGTGAGTACGTTTTGGTAACATTTACTTACGCTCATTTGAGATTGCTCTCATCTTTCACATTAGCCTCTTATCATATTGTCACCTCATTCATTAACTTTAACACATTTGCTTTTCATAATTACTCACCCCTTCACGTGAATGTTCATTTCATCATATGCCAATGCACTTGGCCATTTAGTGTGTTTCACACTCTTGCTTAACCCTTCTAGGGTTACATTATTTTATCACATTATATCTTAGGCTCACTTACTTTTAAACGTATGCTAGACTTATGAGTCCACACTTACAAGCCATGACGCTTCATTCATAATTTGTCTAAGTGATTCACTTTTACCCAAGATTATGTGGTAGAAGACTTATGCATCTTGTAGATATGCCAGGATATTGATTTCGATCTTTAGAGGCAGCATTCATTAAATATTTACTTACATATGACTTATGTGTCAATACGGAATTGGACAAGGGAACCCGATTTCGAATCCCTTGGACAACACTTAATCTTATTTTAAACTTGATAATTACATTTTTTAGATTTGGGGGACCCTAGTTCGATCCCCATCAACCCCATAATATTTCCTTTCTTTTTATCCTCTCCTTTTTCATTTAAGTCAAGGAGGTTGTGGGTTCAATCCCCCACAAGCTCATTATTTTTCTCTTAATTTATCTCTTAACTTTCTCACCTATCCAAGAGGTTGTGGGTTCAATCCCCATTCACCTCATTTTATATTTCTCCTTTATTTTCTTCCTAACTCTCTCATCTATTCAAGAGGTTGTGGGTTCAATCCCCACTCTCCACATTTATTTTTCTCCTTTTTTTTCTCCTAACTCTCTCATCCATTCAAGAGGTTGGGGGTTCAATCCCCACTCTCCACATTTATTTTTCTCCTTTATTTTTCTCCTAACTCTCTCATCCACTCAAGATGTTGGGGGTTCAATCCCCACTCTCCACATTTATTTTTCTCCTTTATTTTTCTCCTTTATTTTTCTCCTAACTCTCTCATCCATTCAAGAGGTTGGGGGTTCAATTCCCACTCTCCACATTTATTTTTCTCCTTTATTTTTCTCCTAACTCTCTCATCCATTCAAGAGGTTGGGGGTTCAATCCCCACTCTCCACATTCATTTTTCTCCTTTATTTTTCTCCTAACTCTCTCATCCATTCAAGAGGTTGGGGGTTCAAGCCCCACTCTCCACATTTATTTTTCTTTTCATTTTTTGATGAAATTTTTATGTAATTTACAATTGGTGAGGTCTTGGGTTCAATTCCCAATGACCTCACAATTTTAAAAAAAATTAAAACTAGTCATTTTGGCCGAGACTAAAATTTCCAGCAAGCTGGAAATTTGGTCTCTTCCAATCCATTTTTTTCTCTCATTCTTTTGTTGATTTTTTTGTAGCATTTTGAGTGACATTCATTCAGCCACCTTAACCTTTTATGAACATCACGTTTTTAGCATTTTTACACACGCAAAACACAACATTTAACATAAAATTTCAGGCAACAAACATAGTCAAATTTTCAGCACACACATGCTCAAAACAGTCCACTTAATGCACTTTTCGACAATATTTTTTTCATCCTTTACATGATTTCTTACCACACATTCAACACATAATCAAAACCAGACATAACATTATCTACCATAAGACATACCAACTCATGCTTTGAATCGTTCAAAGGATCTAATGACAGGGGCATGCAACGCGGACAACCTTAGTCTTTCAATCGTGATTTAAAATGAACCTTAAGGGCCTCTTGGGAAAGGGACCAAGAGAGAAGAAAACCCATACCTTAATGTTGTTCAAAACATGTTTAAATGCTGCCAATTTACCATGAAACCAAGCCTCACCACCGAAACTTCAAGCACAATCCCGTCAAGAACTTCTTGTTGATTTTTGTTTTTAACTTAGTTTTTCGTTTTAGTTTTTGTGTGTAAGTTCTTCAAGAGTGAAGAAATATTATTTTCAGTTATTTTAATGACAAGAAATGTGAGAATGAGAGTGAGAGACGTGATAATGAAAGGATTAGGATTATGATTAGGATTAGGGGAGTTAGGTGGAGACTAAGTCAAACTAGGATTCCTCATTATTTATTAATTTTATTATTATTATTTTTTTATTAAAAATCTAATTTTTACCTTATTTAAATTAGCTTTTTAAATATTAATTAATTCAACTAATTCACTTAGTAAAATTAAATCAATTTAATCCTTGCTTCCACCAAGGCTCGAACCCGGGTGAAGCTAGATTTTGCTTAAAGGGTCAAATTCGGCAACCTCTACCCGAATTTCTCCTCCACCATATTAATTAATTAATTAATTAAATATTTATGGTAATTAAAATACTACCCTTATCCTGGAAAAAGACCATTTTACCCCTCGACCCTCCAAACTTAAGATTTCCCCTCTTTAAGTCGGTAAAGACTCATCCGGGTAAATCTTCGTATTAGGGTGCCATACATGGCTAGACCCAACCTTTCCTAGGTCAACTAACTCCCCAAGTTAGTTTGATTGGATGTCTCAAGGGTTCAGAGGTCTGGTTTTACGCGCATCAATCCGTGTGAACCCGGTTTAATCGTAGGCATTCTAGATACATTAAGCATTACTTAGCATATCCATTTTTAGGGTTGTTACACTTATATGAAGTTATGTTAGGGTATAGGATGTTATTCCTAAGTACTTCTAGAATGACTTGTATTGTATGTTAAGGTGAAGTATGTGGTGTCTTGTTTAGGTAGACTTATGTCCCTTACTTGATGCTCGTATGAGTATGAATATGTGATGATTTGACTTAGTATGTTAAGAGTCTTGTGTGTATGGATGATATGTGACAATGAATGATGAAAATAAGGTCTTTATGTGAAACCTTGAAACCAAGGGTAAAAGTAATGTAAATTGAAGTTGAACGCCGTAAGGGTATCCTTCATGTGGGATGATGGACCTAGGTTGATTGGCTGGAACGGCATCATATCTCCCTAGCAAAAGTCATAATGAGCTTCTTGTCGCCATTGGAAGGAAATCCCTAGAGATCCTCTTTGGTAGGGTAAATGTAATTGGGTTATGAACTAGATATGGAATCCTCTTGTATGAACCTTAATGTTAATCAATCTATGAGAACAAAGCCTATCACCGAGTGAGTATGGTAAGGGAAGTAGTCTAGTTAAGTATGAGACTAGAATGCAAAGAAACCCTTCATATTCCTTAACCATGTGCCTACATGGGATGTGTCCAAGTTCTACCATTGGCAAGTAGAACAACCTCATCGGAGTAGGATAGAACTTAATATTCCATGTCTTGCTACCATGGTCTATGTCGGTTATTGCCTATTCTCATCATATGGGATATTTACTAGCATTATATAGTCTATTAAGTTTAGGTGGTGGTATAGGACGCTATCTAGACATTGCACAATAGGCTTTGAAGATGTTAGTGAAAGTCCCTAGGTCTTCTCCAAGACCATTATTTGAATGTCCTTATATCATGAATATGTCTTGATGAATTAATGAAAAAATTCCTTACGTTATGAAGTATGTAAGTGAATAAGTACCTAATCTAGAGTGGCTTAGGGATTCCTTAGTTAATTTGTGAAGAGGGCATAAAGGATGATCTCTTCATGTCTTATCTATGGATGTCTTAAGTACTATTTAGGTAATCTTGAAGAGGTCAATCATGGACGTTATCTTCTTGATTTATTTAAGTAGGTCTTTTGATAGCCTTTGGAAGGAGAGTGTTCTATCATCAATGTGTTGGTGTGTTTAGTGAGAATGACTTTATCTTAGGTAATCTATAGGATCCCTTGCGTGTGTGTGAAAGAGATTGTATGGGCGGTCACTCCACACTCATTCAAGTAAACCTTGGAACTCACCTTTAGTAGAAGAATCTCATGTTCATGTAATTGATGTTATGATGCTTTGTAAGTGTGTATGTGACTCATTATAAGTAATCTTGAGGGTCGTTTAGGCACATCTAGATAGGGTGTATGGGCGGTCTCTATTTGTCTGACTTAAGTGAATCTTAGGATAGCTTTGAGTGAGAAGATTACATGCTAAAGGGTGTCTTAAGTGAAGTGAAGGAACTTCACTGTAACAGTGAAATGACTTCACTGTACACTGATGTGAATTCACTGTAAGTTTTCTAAAAATGTAATACTTTGCTTAAATGATTTCTTATGTATTTCTAATGTGTTAAATGTTGTTCTTATGCTTATAGTATGATATTTAAATCGAAAATTCATGAAAAGCATGTTATTACTAAATGTCCCTTTATCATGGTTTTTGCATGGCTTCCATACTTAGTACATCTAATGTGCTAACCCCTTTCTTTACTTTTGACTAAAGTGTAGGGAATTGGAAGTATTGACGTTCCATGGAAGATGGATAGGTTTCTAAGGTTGGAGATGAAGTATTGGTGAGTTCACATCGATTTGAGGACAATATCCACATGTTCGTTATGTCTTAAGTCTTTTCTTTATGTCTTATATGGTCTTAGTCCCAAGTGTTATAAACTCTAAAGTTAATGGTTCAATGGGATGTTTTAAAAGTTTATAGTTTTAATGAAAGTCTTCCGTTTGCGTAATATTTATGAAAGAGGTTCTTCGTGTGTTAAGGAAGTTTTAATTCTTACTCGTTTTACAATGTTTATTATGCAATGAATGATACGAGAGGCTTAGATGAGACTTCTTGAAGTCTCATTTGCCGTGTGACATCACAAGGATACTCTAACTTCTAGGGTGTACTTGTGGGATGTTACAAACTTGGTATCAGAGCATAAGGTTTGGGAGTGTCTTAGTTGTGTCATGAACCACATCTAGTAGAGTCTTGTTTATAATGTGAAGCGCACCACTATAAATAGGGAGCTATTGGGTGCTAGGAAAAGTTTCACTTCTTCATTCATCTAATCGTGCCTAAGACTTTAGTATATGGTGTCTTTCCCTTGTTTCCCTTATGTGTTGGTCCCTTGGGTGAGACTTTATGAAGATTTGGATTGAGGGAGAGAAAAGATGAGAAGTGACTTGTAAGATGAGGTGTGAAAGATGGTGTTGATGACCTTAGATTTGTTTAGATACCTTTTGAAGGGTATGTATGTTTGATAGAATGGTAAGGTGTAGTGTGAGAATGAGAAGGAGTGGTTGTTAAGGTGGGTTGAAGTTGTTTAAAACCTAGCCATAGAAGGAAGTTGAATAGATTAGAATGAGTAAAGGTGAGTTTCTCCTAGTAAGGGGGTGTAATGGTTAGATGGTTGAACCTTGAGAGTCTTTAGTTCTCATGAGCTAGACTTTATGTAAGAAAGTGTTAGTGAAGTTTAAGGTACCTGGAGGAAGTTCCTTGTGGTAGAAGTTATGTTGACCTTAGAACGGGTTTCTCCTAAGTGGGGGAGTGAGGTGAAGAGTATGGTTATAGGGAGTGAGGTGCCCTTAACTTTTCATTATGTACTTATTCAAGCCTAAAACAATGAGTTATCGGTGACTTGATTATATAGGAGTCTTTGTGGAAGATGAGTTCCTAGCTCTCTCCTTATGATATGCATGTTTGGTTGAAATTGAATTTCATTAATCTATGGCATTGTGTGTGTTATGAATCCATGATCATGATATAAAAGATGTTTATATGATGTTAACTTGCATATTAGCATGCCTAAATATATGAATTGCCAAAAAGTTGCATTTTTGAAAATTTGGTAAAATCACTGTAGCTTGTAAAACAGTTCACTGTAAAAATTTTGGGAAATTGACTAATTGATTCTTCGGTCTAAAATTGTTGTAATGTTGTTAGAACTGATGTATTCGAGTATGATATTGAATATAAAATGAGTTTTTGCTATTTGGAATGAAGCATGTGAGTTTTATAGCATAATGAGTTATAGAATTTTTTCTAGTTTCTTGTTGTGTTATGATTCTCCTAATTATGTGAAATTGATGTTTTCTTCTTGATTATGTGTTATGTGGAATGGTCATAAGTTCATAATTACTCTTGAAAGTGTTCGGAGAGTGGCAAATGTCATTCGAGGACGAATGTTGTCCAAGTGGGGGAGATTGTAAGGTTCCGAAAATGACTTAGATGAAGCTAGAGCCTAACGTGGTTGTCATTATGGTCTAAGGTCCTAAGTTGGTCAATAATGTTGATTAGAGGCAGTAGGTAAAAGTTTAGGTGCATTTGAAGTCAAACGTCAAGGGACGACCAAGACGTTCGACGACTAACTCACCTAAATGCCTTGTATGTGGTTCTATGTGTTTATGTGTGTTTCATGATGTTTTAAGGTTCTTAATTGAGTTATTATATCATGTATAGGAAGTGTGTTGAGTTTTGAGAAGTTTGGATGTCAAACGACCAATAACGTTCATGGCGTTCAAAAGATATGCCTTCAATCGACCTTGTACGTCTAGGAGTGTTTCGTCGAGTTTTACGTGTTCGTTTTGTGTGAAATTCATGTGTGAGGTTTTAAGCTTATATATGATCGTAATTGGGTTGGAAACGTCTAGGAAATTATCCCCAAGGACCATCTAAGGGTCCTTGAGGAAGGACCCAAAACTGTTGCCAAAACAGTCCCAGGCAGGCCCCAGACGACGGAGTATTCGACGACTCATAGGCCTGTTGACGCCCCGTCGAAGGGTGTCGTCGTGGGGGAATTGGCCATGGGTGAAGAGGGAAGCCTTGGCATGCTACTGTAACCACCGACGGTGGCCAGTGATTGCCCGTCGTGGTGGTTACGCCCCGTCAAGGGCAGGCGTCGAGTGACCTGTCTTCCTGCGCATTTCACTGCCAACTTAGGGGTGAATTGGTAAATTCACTCCACTTCTAAATAAGTGTATAGGCTGTTTATTAAGGGTATTTTGGGTATTATTAACAAGTATATAAGTGTTAAACACTTAGAAGATTTCATTCTTCCAAAAACAAAACCCCAAATCCCTTAAGAATTCCCAAAACCTCCATAAGAGTTCAAAGTGAAGATCAAGATTGAAGATGGGTCTTCAATGGAGTTTATTCTTTAATTAGCATTGGGTTCTTCAAATAAGGTATGGGAGTTCTTTATCTAAGGTTTGTTATCACCTTAGATCCAATTTCAAAGATGATTTCAAAGGATTTCAAACCTCTTGGTTAGCGAACACGTCTGGTAATGTAATGGGTTATGAAACTA